>JAODAL010028906.1:0-52553 GCA_025379985.1 Phyllomedusa bahiana | reverse complement strand
GGGGAAGGGACGTAATCCATATTTCCCTTATGAGAACTGTGTTTTACCGATTCGGACGTATTCAGCCCAAAATTTTTGCGCACTCCGGCGCGTAATTCGGACAAAATACGCCGGTTTAAGCAGTGTGAACATGGCCTTATAACCTAAAAAATATGGTAACTATATTTTATTGATATTTTGAGTCATAGAGCAACACAAAGTAGTAAGTATTTGTGAATTTTAAAGAAAATATTATATGCTTTTCCAAATGTTTTCAAATGAAAAAACTGAAAAGTGTGACATATATGTATTCAGCCCCTGTACTCTGAAACCTCTAAATAAAATCCATTGTGACCAACTGCCTTTATCAGAGAACATTCGTAAATAACCCATGTTATAAAACCCAAGGAAACACACCACACAGCTCAATGATAAAGTTGTGGCAAAGTGTATTGCAGAACTAGATTTAAAAAAAAAAAAAATAATAATCTCTCAAGCTCTGAACATCTCATCTGCAAATGAAAGGAGTATGGCACAACTGCAAACCTACCAAGAATTTGTCAGTAGGACAAATATTAGTTGTGTACTCCACAAATCTGGCCTTTGTGGTAGAGTGATGAGGAGAAAACCCCTTTTGAAAGTAATAAGAAGTCCTGTTTGCAGGAAACACAGCAAGAATGTGAAACATAGTGCTCTGGTCAGATGTGACCAAAATTGAACTTTTTGGCCTAAATGCTAAACGCTACTGTTTGTGTGGAGGAAATCCAATACTGCACATCACTCGGAACACACTATCCCCACCGTGAAGCATGGTGGTGGTAGCATCATGCTAGGGGAGGCTTTGCTTCAGTAAGGACTGGGAAGCTGGTCAGAGTTGATGGGAAGATGGATGAAGCTAAATACAATACAATCCTGCAGGACAACCTGTTAGGCTACTTCCACACAGCATTGTTAAAATGCCATCCAAAACCCGACAGCATTTTAACATTGTTGTACCACGGCATTTGGCATGGTTTTCCCGCAAAAGTCACAGTCGGTTTTCGGATTTTCCACCGACTCATTACATGGGTAGCACAAGAATCCAACGGGTATCCGGCAGAAATAAACACAATCGTCCTCCACGGCGGCCGCGGCTTCAGAGAAAAATTGTGCTGGTAATATAGCACAGATTTTCTATTTAAGTCACCCAAACGGGGAACAGTCGGAATTTTGGTGGATTCAAAATGCTGAATCCGCTGAAAATCCCATGACAATCCAGTGCTGTGTAGACATGGTTTCAAGTCTTTTGCAGCCTCTAAAACTGAGGAGTGGTTCCTTCTGTAATAAATTACCCAAAACATACACCCAAAAGCTAAATTGAATTTTGGTTATTGGGGACTTAAAAATTTGTTTTCATTAACCATTCCCAAACCAATTGACTGGCTAGAGCTTTTTAAAAAAGCAGAATGGGAAAAAATTCCAATCTCTAGATACGCAAAGCTGATAGGACATCCCCCCAACGATTTGAGCTGTCAAAATTTGTTTTTGGGGGGGGGGGGGAATACATAGGAACGCCACACTTATTGTTAGTTGATCTTTTGTGCTTCTGCAAATAAAAAAAACTGAAAAGTAGTTGTCACCGAAACCTCTAATACAAGTAACAGCAAAAACCAAAGAAGAGGTAAATCCTAAAAATTAACTTTTATTAGAACAAGATAAAAAGATACCCATATAGACATCTCTCAAGAAAAAATATACCAAACGGCCATGCAAACCTACACAGTCCCTAACCTGCTTAATGCAAGAAACTCGCCCCGATAAGGGCACTCTTGCCTGGAACCTGACCCTAGACAAAAGAATACCGAATACAGTCTAGTCCCAACATGTTTCGATCAGCCTTTTATTTTACCTGATCCTTCAGGGGCAGGGTGAAGGAAATAAAGACCAAAGGTAGAAAATTTTGGGCCAAAAAAGTATAGGGGAATTGTGGACAGTGTAACACGCACAAAAGTCTCACAATGATAAATAGCAACAGAAACTTAACTCATAATGCTAGGGTAAAAATACCAGCAAAGGGGGTAGATATGGTGTCTATTAACATTCCAGCCTCTCCAACAATAGGAATAGTAATATGGCTTACCAGTATATTAAAAACAAACAAACAAAAAAAAAAACGTTGCCCAAAGTGTTAAAGTAAATAACACTGAAACAAATTGTCTCAAGCCCTGTCAGGGCATTGCAGCATCATAGATGCCATATCTACCCCCTTTGCTGGTATTTGTTACCCTAGCATTATGAGTTAAGTTTCTGTTGCTATCTATTATTGTGAGACTTTTTTGCATGCTATACTGTCCACAATTCACTATACATTTTTTGGCCGTTATAAATTATCTACCTTTGGTCTTTATTTCCTTCACCCTGTCCCCTGAAGTGATCAGGTATAATATAAAAGACTGGTCGAAACATGTTGGGACCAGACTGGAGGGGAGTATAGGGTATATATATATATATATATATATATCTTTTGGTATTCTTTTGTCTAGGGTCAGGTTCCAGGCAAGAATGCCCTTATGGGGTAGGTTAGGGACCTTGTAGGTTTGCATTGCCGTTTGGTATATTATTTCTTGAGAGATGTCTATATGGGTATCTTTTTATCTTGTTCTAATAAAAGTTAATTTTTAGGATTTACCTCCTCTTTGTTTTTTGCAGTTTTTTATTTGCAAACATTTTGAAAAGCATGTATCATTTTCTGTATGCTTCACAAATAGTCATGATTTTGTGTTTTTATATGACCTAAAACCTCAATAAAATACATGTAAGTTTGTGGGTATAATGGTTTAAAAATGAGGAACAGTTCAAGGGTTAGGAAGACTTTTGCAACCCAGTGTATGTTTTAAACTCTGCCACCAGCTTTTCAATATCACAATACTGTATTTGTATATTTTTCTGTATATTGTAGTACTTACGCCAAACAAAACACTACCCAAAACAATATACACATAAGAGACAATATAAAGAACAATAAAAAAGCAGTGCTGGAGTACTGGAGGCACTACCACAAGGTAAGTATCCCAATATAAAACAGAGTAAACATAGTACCACACACTCAATAAGAGCAAATAAGATGCAAGTAATACAACCCTAACATCAATTCATATAGAAAATATTTATATATTGAGATACTGACATATAGTACTATGCACAATCATCAAATAAATAGAGGAGATACAGACCAAATGGTGCCAGAAGACAACCAAACTTGCGTTTCGCAAGGAAGTTTTGTCAGGGGTACTGGGACGGAAGGTAAAAAACAAGGGACAGGTGCAGTCGGGTGGCACTGGAGCTCTGTTGGTGTCCCTGGAAGAAACTTTGACTATGCTAGTGGCCAGATGTCCTGTAGGCTGTCCCTGTACTAGTGATCACTTGTAGAAATACCCAGGTGAGACAGGAAAAAAAAAGATTTTTTCCTACATTATTTTTAAATGTTACCACCATAAAGAATTTCAGAATGGTGTCTTTGTGTCAGGCACCTCACTTTGGCAAAAAAATGGAATTAAAAGTGGAGAAGTCATATGCACCCTAAGGGCATGTCCCCACAACAAGGGTTTTCGGACAGTTTTTCAGCCGGTTTGCGGTTTTTCAGACCGTCTGAAAAACCGGCCGAAAATGAGCACAAAACATTGAGCACAAAACATGCGGCAAAACATTAAGCAAGCACCTTCTTCTGTCTGGTTTTTGGATGGAATCTGTGCTTCTCAATGGGAGGGGGGAGGGCTCTTCTCCGCTCATCGCGGAGAAACGCCATCCCCCCGCGGCCATGGGGACGGGCGCAAAAAAAGGACAAATACCGGCCAATTTGTCCTATGCCGTGGGGATGCGCCCTAAAATGGAAAATGATAGAAATAAAAACTCTAACCCCATAACAACTTATCCCTGACACAGCTTAGCTGACAGAGATTATTGATCTAAAAAAAAAAACTAGTAAAACACATTAAAAACACTTTATACATCTGGTATCAACAGAATTCCACTGACTCACAAAATAAAAATAAAATGTCATAATAATAAGTTTCCACAGAAATAACCCCAAAAAACAAGATTTTTCCATGTTCATCGTAGGATGTCATAAAAGCCTTCTTTGTACAACTTTCTGCAATCCCATAATATTGCAGAACAGTGTACAAGCAATTGTGCCCCCTGTGGTCAAGTACGCTCAAGGAACTATAAGTACTGTACAATTAAAAAAAATATAAATATATTAAAAAGTTAAATACAAACCCTTTTGCCATTTTACATGTAATAAAACTAAGAAGTTACACAATTGCTTTTGATGTGTCCATAAAAGTTCAATCTCTTAAAATATAACAATTTATCCTGTACAGTGAACACCGTAAATAAAAAATCCCAATGTCAAAACTGCATATTTTGCATTCGCAAAACAATCTGAATAAAAAGTTAACCAAAAGTTGCATGTTTCCCAAAATGGTACCAATAAAAACTATACTTCAGCCCACAAAAACAAGCCCTCACTCAGGTCCATAGATTGCAAACTAAAAAAATTATTGACCGCAGAAACATTGCAGTTAAAAATGTATATTTTTTAAATGACTAAAACATAACAAAACTCTACAAATTTAGTATCACCAGAAATGTGCCGACCTACAGAATACAGATAACATTATAGTTAACAGTGAACTCCCTAAAAACGAACCCCACAAAAATGGCACAAATACATTTAGTTTTTTTTATGGGCTTCTCAGTAGATTATATGGTACAGTCAATGGTACCATTAAACCCTTCCCGACACTGGACATACCTGTAGGTCCTAGCAGGAAGTGGCTTCTCGAAAATAGACGTACAGGTACGTCCTGGACATCGTGTGGGCTCTCAAGCAGGGCCCGCACAATCGCAGCCTGGGACCAGCTGTATATTAGCTGGAGTGAGCTCCAGCTCCAGGTGATTAACCCCTTAGCTGCCGCAATTCCATCACAATCGCGACCTCTATGGGAAAGACAGACAGAGGGAACGAGCTTCCTCTGTCTCCATCGGAGCAGCTGCGGTGCGATTGCAGCTGCTGATGGTTTACCCAAGAGCCCCAGAAATCTAACTAAGGCTAGGTTCACATGGCTTAATTGAGGGACGTAATTACGGTCCGCAATTACGCCGTGTGGCCGGGGGCGGGAGCGGGGGCCGGCACCTCGCCGGCCCGTAGACTTGCATTACCAGCGGCGCGTATACGCCGCTGGTAATTCACATGTCAATTATCTCCCCCCTCGGCGTATTCGCAGAGCAGGGAGAAGAGACATAATCCATAATCTATGAGAACTGTGGATTACCGTAATGACTGGGACGTATTTCAGCCGTAATTTGCGCACTCCGGCGCGTAATTACGGACTGAAATACGTCCAGTTTTAAGTCGTGTGAACATGGCCTAAGACTTCCGTGCTGTCTGTGATATCACTATGCCCAGCCAGTAATACTGTTCTCCATTGTATTTTGTGTGGAATTATCTGTCTCACATGCAGAAATATTAGACCTATGAAAATGGCAAATTTTTCCAAATCCTCACGATATTTACCACAAATAAACAAGGATTGTATGGACCAAAATTTCTTACTAACTGTTATATATATATATATATATATATATATATATATATATATATATATATATTATTTATTGTATATATATATATATATATATATTATAATATATGTAATATTTATATATATATACACACACATACACACAATGATTAAATAATAACACAACAACAAAACAGCCTGATTTTTTTCCCTAAAAACTGAAACCTTTTAGCAAAAGAAAGGCTACACTTTTTATTTAAAACTAGATTATTTTTTTTTAACACAATGTAAATCGCCCCAGTCAAGTATTTGGTGCTTCTGCCACTGAGAGATACAATATCTCAAGATATCATTACAGAGGACTCTTACCGAAAAAATAGTAGCATCACCATTCCTGTGAGCATAGTAAGAAATGGATTTTACAAACCTCGGTCAGTGTCATAGATCCCAACATACAGTACACAGCCTTTAGGTAGATGCCAGTTCTTACTTCCTAGGTGGCAGTAAAGTTCTGCTTACAGAAAACAAAACCTTTTCTCTAAATTATTTGCCCCCAAAACAGGTTTATAGAGATGAAATTGCTAAAAAAAATTAAGAACAGTAAAAACAGTGCGGTCCTGTATGCTCAGCCACCTGTATCTGTGATCTGCAGATAAACCCATTGTGCTCTTAAAACACTATATTGAGCTTGAATTCAAACTAAATTCAAACTATTTCTCATTGTAGACCTCTAGCTAAGTATGATCAGGGAATCCCAATTCTAATGATCTGTGGTGTCTTAGCACTCAGACGCATACCAAACTAAGATTTATAACCTATCCAGTGTACAGGTAGTAAATGTTTGTGGCCATACTAACTTTTAGAAAAGGAGGCAGGGCCATCAGAGGCTCCTGCTCCAGCCAGGTGTCTTAGGGTATGTTCACACAGCGTGTTCTGTCCGTGTGAACATACGTTATTATGCGTGTTTGGATCCGTCTATCTGACCCTAAATGGACCCAGACACACATCTAGCAATGAGCAGTGTGATTTTACATTACTTGCAATGTTAAAACACGCATCGGTGTTTAGATGAGTGATTTCGTGTTTACATGCGTCTTTCGGATCCGTTCTGAGAATTGACATGTCAATTCTTTATCCGAAAGACGCAGCAGGCACCATATTTAAAACCATAGGGTGCAATCCTGCTACAGCCAAAACGCAGCCAAACATGTACCTGCATGTTGTATGCATTTTAGATCCGACTGAAGCTGCAATTTTAGATGGATATTTGGATCCGTGTCACGGATGCGTCTTTCGGATCCGTTCAAAGAATTTACATGTCAATTCATCATCCGTTTGACACAGCAAACACTCTAAAACTATAGGGTGCGTTTCTGCTGCAGCAAAAACACATCCAAACACGCGGAACACTTCGGATACTTTTTGGATGCGTTTTACACAGAGCTTTTCAATATGTTTTTGGATCCGAAAACCATATTCAAAATGCTGTGTGAACATACCCTAATGCTTCCAGGGTCAGTTTTAGGATCTTTAAGATCAGGAGTACAAGTCCCAAAGCATAGGTGTCGTCATTCAACACATACACAAAAATTATTAATTTATTGTGGGTATTAGGCTAGGTTCACATGGCTTAATTGCGGGACGTAATTACGCCCCGCAATTACGCCGTGTGGACGGGGGCGGGGCGGGAGCGGGGGAGTAAGCAGGGGGCCAGCACTTCGCCGGCCCATAGACTATCACTGCTAGCGGCGCGTATACGCCGCTAGAAAGTGACATGTCAATTATCTGCCCGCCCGGCGGATGCGCCGGGCGGGGAGAGGAGACGGCCTCCATAGTTCTCTCTGACAACTGCGAATTACCGTAAGGAAGGGGCCGTTTTCGGCCCGTAAGTGGCGCACTTCGGCGCGTAATTACGGACCGACATACGGCCCATTATAAGCCGTGTGAACATGCCTTTAGCGTCAGAAATAGGAAATATTGTTGGGAATATTGGCGTTAACAGACAGTGATACTACATCTAAAGACCAAAACCAGGACTTTCCAGGGTTTATTTTAACACTCAGAAAAAGAAAACTGCCATTACAAAATAAATCCTTCTCGGCTGAACACTGACTAAACAGCTATCACCCTATCTATACCAGGCCCACTCTAAGTGACACTGGATCACAGCAGTAGAAACATACATCACTCACACGCATTTTTGGATACAGCAATAATGGTTTCCTCCATTCACACTGAGTGCGGTGCACACCCTGTATCTGCTGCAGGTGCTCTAATTAACAACCCAGTCCAACTCCAAGTACTTTGTTTCTTAAAAAAAAAATCCCAACCGTTGGAATTCTTAAGTTTTAGGCTTTTTTCACACGGTGTATTTGCAGGGCGTAATTACGCCCCGCAATTACGCCATGTGACCGGGGGCAGGGCGGGAGTGGGGGACTGAGCAGGGGGCCGGCACTTCGCCGGCCCATAGACTTGAATTGCCAGCGGCGCGTATACGCCGCTAGTAATTCACATGTCAATTATCTCCCCGCCCGGCGGCTTCGCCGGGCGGGGAGAGGAGACGTAATCCTTAGTTCTCTATGAGAACTGTGAATTACCGTAATGAATGGGCCGTTTTCGGCCCGTAATTTGTGCACTTCGGCGCGTAATTACGGACCGAAATACGGCCCATTTTAAGCCGTGTGAACATAGCTTTAGGGCAGGTTCAGACGGCTGTTATGGACACTGTTTCTGAAGTGGAGTCAGTGCTGAAACAACAAAGTGCAAAACAGACTGCAATACACTGCACATCAAGGCACATTTATCAATGCAGTTGTGTCAGAATTCTGGCACCAACTACACCAAAAATAATTGCATACATGCATTACACCACATTTTTTTGTGTTTCAAACAGTTTGTAGATACTTCTGTACCTCGTCTGACTAAAGGGGCATGGCCTGTGTAAATGGTGACTTTGTGGGAAGAGGTGTGGCTTTACATGTGGCACAGTAAGGGGCAATTAACATGGTGTTTTTGGATCCGTCTTGGATCCAAAATCGCATCCAAAAATGCAGCATCGATCGGATACAACACGCAGTGGTGATCACTTGTCTGAACGCCGATGCGTGTTTCAAGTTAAAAGCACAATGTGTAAAATCACATTGCTATTTATTAGATATGTGTTTTTGGATCCGTTAGATGGATCCAAACACGTATCTAAAAGTGTATGTTACACGGAGTAAAACACACCATGTGAACATACCCTTAGTGGCATAAAGTAAGGCTCGGTGCACACTGTGTAATTTTGAACGGATGACGGATCCGTTCTGATGGAAGGGAGAATGGATGCATTAACGTGTTCATTGACTCATATAGGTTGACGGATGTGCAATGTGCATTGGCGTAGTGTCTGTTTTTACACTTTCCGTCAAATAAGTGTTTAATTTTAATGGGTGGAGGACGCAGGGCGCTGCACTTTTTGAAGTTGAAAGAAAAACATATATGTTACAGTATATGATATTTACAACGTACGGCAATCAAAAACGGATCCTAGTGTTTGTGCCCATGTTGTAAGCGTATACGTTTGTATCCATCATAAATATATAAAAAATGCTACCCAATCAGATTGCAAGGAAAAACGAGTGACAGCCAATGGAATAGCAATTAAAAAAGTAGAAAAATATATGTACAACGTATGCTCCAAACAGTGCACGTTTGATATACGTTACAACATACATGTTTTGACAGAGGGTCAAACGCGGTGTGCACTGAGCCTAAGCCAACTTACAGTTAAACTATACAGTTCTAACAAGAACCAGATTTATTAACACCATGATACACTGAAGAGCAAAAGGGTGACAATGTTTTAAATGGTTGACTTTCAGGCTACAGAGCTCACCAACCACTACAGCTTTGAACGTGAGGCTATTCTTACCAGTGACCCCTTCAATTGGAATGTAAAAAAATAAAACTGCATATTAGACAATTTTTTATAGAGCAATACAAACGTCTTGTCTTCTATTCATTTTTTTTATTCTGTGTATCATAAAAAATGTTTAAAACACTTAGTATTCTCTTAAATAATGTTATCTTGATATAGAAGCGCAACGTGTACAAAAAAGGGGAAAAATACCTTTGATACGTTTCTTTCCAATTTGGAATAGCAAAGAGCAGCCCGGACAACCGGCTGTTACACACACGAGTACAAAGGAATAAAAAGCGGATATGTTGTATACCAAAAAATTAAAATCACCTCTCACAGAATAATGTAGACTGCACATGAAAGGGCTATTTGTTGCGGCAGGGAGATGATGGCATCCTGAGGACCATGGGCGTTGCTAGGCTGTTTTATTCGGGGCACAAGCCCCGAATGAAACAGCCTTTGCCCCGAACCTCTTAGGCTATGTCCACACGGCTTAATTGCGGGACGTAATTACGCCCCGCAATTACGCGGTGTGGACGGGGGCGGGGCGGGAGGGGGGGAGTAAGCAGGGGGCCGGCACTCGCCGGCCCATAGACTATCACTGCTAGCGGCGCGTATACCCCGCTAGAAAGTGACGGGTGAATTATCTCCCCGCCCGGCGGATTCCCGACGGGGGGGGAGAGGAGACTTAATCCATAGTTCTCTATGAGAACTGTGAATTACCGTAATAAATGGGCCGTTTTGGCGCACTTCGGTGCGTAATTACGGACCGAAATACGCCCATTTTAAGCCGTGGAAAATGGCCTTACTTACCCGCTGTCCTGGAAGGTCCGATAGCCTCCCGCAAATAGGGGAAGTTTACTGGACCCAGCAACAGCTGGAAAATCTCCTGCAGCTGAACGGCTGCCCGGGGCTCTTTAAACAGGAGCAGCGCAGGGGCCGCATCATCAGACACTGCCCGACACCACTGAAAGCAGGGGCCGCCCGCCTGGCAGCTGCACTGTGAAGCCCGTGCTCACAGTGTGATTAATGGGTGAGGGGCCGGGGAGCAGGCAGCAAAACTTTACAATGCTAGAGCCTTGGAGAGGAGCGGCTGGAGGGAGGGGGTGAACCACGAGAAGCCCTCACATCACTGCCGGCCAGCAGTAGTATCACCATGTGCAATGGACAGCATGAAGCAATGGTTCAGGTGAGAGAGGATATAAGAGTCCTGCAGGCTGCTGGACATCAGAGGATTGTACCTGCTTTCTCCCACAGTTTTTCTGCCTCCTGCTGTGGTGTCCCCTCTGTGCTCCCCATAGAGAAATTCCCCAATATACAGTGCGAGTTATCCTCATCCTGCAGGGCAGGGTCACCCCTCCACCATATAAAGAGCAGGCAGGTCTTTATTCTTTTCGTTTTGGGTCACACTGTGCTGTGGCCCCTTTTGGGACCTATGTTGGGATATGTGAAAATATGGGAAAAACATATCCCAACAGATCCCACAACGTGTCCAAGGGGACACACAGCACAGACATGGGGCACTTTGGACTGTGGTTTCTTGTTTTGTAAGTTTCTTTCTGTGCTGGACAAACAGTGCGGTCAGTAGCGCTATTTTGTCCAGATCAGAAAGCTTTTCTTACTTTGCCTTGTCAGAGCCTTTTTCTGGAACGGGTTGTATTTTTGATGGTACAACAGAATGCACCGTATGTACAGAAAATACAAATTCTTTGTGAGTTGGAATTAGGAAAAATCACAACTGTGCAATTTTTAGGAGTTTTAATTGTTCTGGAGTTAATTGTGTGATATAAACGACATATTCTCTATATTCTGCAGATCAGAACAATTTTTGTGATAAAATATGTCTACTTTAGGCCTGATAAACATCTGTGTCAGAGGTTCTGATTGGAACCTCCGGCACAGAGGTGAAAAACTAAAGCCATGGGGATGTGTTCACTGCAGACACCCACGGCGCCCAACGGGTCCTATTAATTACAGTGGGTCCGTCAGGTTTCTGCTGTGGTGTCTGTAGTTGAGAAGGAAGAAATAGTTTCTGTGGATTTTTTCTGCCTCAACAACAAACACTATGGCAGAGCTCTGATGGATCCACAGCAAAAAACCTCTGACGCAGATGTGAACCAGGCCCTACAGGGGGGTTTCAGAACTACTTGTAGCTTGTCAGTCCATAAAGGGAGGATTTAAAAATAAAAGATTTACCTTGTGAACTCACTTATTCAAGTGTCGCAACAGGTCCTTGTGCAGCCAATTACAGGCCATGGTAGTGACCAGTATTTGGCTGCACATTGTCTGCAAATTCACATTGCGCTAATGTGGATGTGAATGTTCCCCTTCTATTTTATGATAAGTATACGTTCTTTTAGATTCTTTTTTCAACAGTTATTGAAATAGGCATACAATTAGTGACAGGGATATAAGTTTCTCTGTAAAAATCCATGCCACCGCTCTCAATGGGGCGTGAAAAATGCCGTGTGAACCCAGCCCTACAGAGCAAAACATAACACACAGGGCCCGGGCCCCGGATGTTTTGGGACCCTAGCAACGCCCCTGCTGAGGACATATAAACAGTTATCTAAATGCTCTGACCTAGGGCTCCATACCTCTGACTGTCCGGAGCCCCCCTATGCTCCTGGGGTTCCCGTGCAACTGCCTAGTGTGCCCAATTGATAAGAAAGCCCTGTAGTAAGACTGTCTAGTCTAACTTTACACTGTCTAATAGTTTGACAGTATTGATAAATCTTCCCCATTGTTGTGCACACAACAATTTTTTTTCATGGCACTGAATTTCAGCGCTGAATTCTCTCATAGGCCATGTTCACACGGCTTATTTTGAGATGGATTTGGTCCCGTATTCCGTGCTGTACTGCGCGAAATACGGCGCAAATCCGTCCCAGTCATTATGGTGATCCACAGTTCTCACAGAGAACTATGGATTCCGTCTCTTCTCCCCGCTCACCATATTTTGCGACATGCACATTATTCCGGCGGGATACGCGCCATGGATAATGGTTGTCTATGGGGCCGGTGAGTAGCCGGCCGCCCTGCCCCCGCTACACGGCAGCCAGCGTAATTGCGGGCGAAATCCGCCATCGCAATTACGCCGGCAATAAGCCGTGTGAACATAGCCATAGTGTATGGTAGCATAAATCCACTTCTAAATCACGTCTGAATTGCAATTGGATATGTTCGCATGATGTTTTTGAAGTGTAAATTTACGCTTCCAAATCAGCTTAAAAAAACGCTTGCTTAGAGCCATATTTTGAAGCATATCATGAAGCGTATTTTGAAAAATCCTATCCCATTGTTTCCTATGGGGATTTTACTAGCGAAAAACGCCTCAAGAATTGACATGTCACTTATTTTTACATCCGTAATTGCATCCAATAAAAGGTTCGCAATTATGCTTGTGAAATACGCTTCATGTGAACTTATTTTCATTATATTCAATGAAGGGAGATTTGAAACTTGTCTAAGACTGATTTTGGGCCAAAATGGCTAAAAATGGCTTAAAAAATGCTGTGTGAACATATCCCTTCGTCTAACACCTGCGTGGCTAAAAAACAGCCGTGTCCACCTATGCTAGTTTCACATTGCTGATTTGAAATGGATTCATTGCTGAATCTGCACCAGAATTAGCCTCCAAAAGTGACAGAAATCCATATCACATTGTTTGCAATGGACAATCAGCGTCTTAGTGTAGACAACACTTATTTTTTCCAGCAATGAAATAAAAATCCATATCGCGTAAAAAAAATTGAATCAAAGCTGAATGTGCCCGTAGAATGCCCAAACTTAATATCTGCCTCTAAATTCGGCTTCAAATTAACTTCTGGAAATCCGTATGTAAAATGTCTATGGTGTACTTTTAGCACGTACTCCAGGAAAGCTCAAGAGATATATGCTAAACATATCCATAGAATTCAATGGCCTGACGGAAGCCAAAAGTGTAATCTTAAGTCTTCTGCTTGGCCGGTATACATCTGTATATCACAACAAATAGAATAGCGCAGAAGCCTACAATGAAATTCAGAAAAAAATGTATAATGTATATGTTTGTTTACAATGGGAAACTATGGGTGATGGATGTCACTTCTTGGCATTCGACAGAGACATCCATTTGATGTATACAGCCCAGCATGTACGTTAAACAGAAGCCTGATATCCATGCTGACTCAGCAATGAAATTTTTTGCGTCGAAAATCAGTCGTGTGAACATAATAGTCCATGAAGCTTAAGACACATTTGACAGGATTCTTGGGGAAACATCCCAGCCATCAATGACTCTTGCTGTTTCTGGATCATAATACATACTGTAGGGTAGATAAGTATTTAATACACTGGTGATTTTGCAAGTCTTCCCACCTACAAAGAATGGAGAGGTCTGTAATTTTTATCATGGATACACTTCAACTGTGAGAGACAAAATCACATTGTACGATTTTTAAAACAATAATTTGCATTTTATTGCATGAAATAAGTATTTGATACAATAGAAAAACAGAACTTAATATTTGGTACAGAAACCTTTGTTTTCAGTAACAGGCATTTGCTTGAAGTCCTTGACTAAGTTTGCACACACAGCAACAGGGATTTTGGCCCACTCATCCATACAAATCTTCCCCAGATGTTTCAGGTTTTGGGGCTGTCACTGGGCTGCATTGGGTTTCAGCTCCCTCCAAAGATTTTCAATTGGGCTCAGGTCTGGAGACTGGCTAGGCCACTCCAGGACCTTAAAATGCTTCTTACCGAGCCACGCCTTAGTTGCCCTGGCTATGTGTTTCAGGTCATTGTCCTGCTACAAGACCCAGCCACGACCCATCTTCAATGCTCTTACTGAGGGAAGGAGGTTGTTGTCCAAAATCTTGCGATACATGGCCCTATCCATCCTCCCTGCAATACGATGCAGTTGCCCTTTGCAGAAAAGTACCCATTTAACGCAATTCAAAAACTTACAATATGTAAAACACATATCGTCAAAACGTCGATACGTATTTTACATTGTAAATGTAATCACACTTGAACATTGTTAAATACGGATTGGGTCCGTTTTTGGTGTTTCAAGTAAGTAATCAATTACTGTGTTTGAAGTCTTGTGGATTGATTACTAATTGATTATTCACTTTCCAAACAGTTTGGATAAGTGAAAGAAGCTTGCTCGTAATAAAGGCAGTTTAATTGGAGCACAGTTAGGGTGCTTTCATGCAGCGCAGTTTTGGTGCAGTTTTAGAGTGCCTTCACACAACGCAGTTTTGGTGCAGATTTAACTGCGCTCCAATTAAATTGCCTTTAATACCAGCAAGCTTCTTTCAGTTGTCTAAATTTATTCAGAAAGGTGTTTCAAGTAAGTAATCAATGACTGTATTTGAAGTCTTGTGGATTACAAACACACTGATTACTCACTTTCCAAACAGTTTAGATAAGTGAAAGAAGCTTGCTGGTATTAAAGGCAGTTTAATTAGTGCACAGTTAAAACTGCACCAAAACTGCGCTGTGTGAAAGCACCCTTAACTGCGCTCCATTTAAACTGCCTTTAATACCAGCAAGCTTCTTTCACTTATCTAAACTGTTTGGAAAGTGAGTAATCAATTAGTGTATCTATAATCCACAAGACTTCAAACACAGTAATCGATAACTTACGTGAAACACCTTTCTAAACGATTTAGACAACTGAAAAAAGCTGCTGCTAATAAAGGCAGTTTAATTGGAGCACAGTTAAAACTGCACCAAAACTGCGCTGTATGAAAGCACCCTTAAAATCGCACCAAAACTGCACTGTGTGAAGGCACTCTTAGTGTGCCTAATTAATAAAATAGCCCTGACTGTGAGTATGCCCTATATATAGTATGCCAGTAATTAAATCTAAGTTTAAATCTTAGCCTTGTACCAAGTACAGTCATTACTTTACCATTGTCAGCAGAAGTTTGAACTAACCACTGCTATTAACTCATCTTTATAATTTCACACCTTTTGATAAGTTTAATCTAAGGACAGCTGCTACTGGGTAACGAGATCTGAAAAAAAGATTTATACTGTTTCTTCTCTTTGGATTTTCATAGAAAAAAAAAAAAAAAAAACTTAAGGGCATGAGAATTCAAGATAGAAAGAATGTATATTGTGTAATAAATAGTTAGTACAGATGTTACAGCTGGAAGCTTCCTCCCCCTGTCATGGAATATATGTGTAAGTTGAGTGATAACAAGTGTCAGCTGTTAACCAGTAGACACCCAGTGAATGTGTATAGAAGGAACTAGATACTTATTGGCTTTCTAAATTTAGAAAGTAATAATCACGTTCCCCATATTTGTTAGTCATATCACTGGGGCCTTCTTCTTCTCTAATGATCAGGACATGACTAAAATTCAAAAGGGTCCCACAGCAAAAACAGACACGGTTCCCACCGCCTAGTTGACAATAAACCAAACCGCAGTAATGCAAAATGTAGCATAACTATTTTTACTTGACCAGCAATGAAGGGATGGATAAAAGTGTCAAATAGCAGACTGCAAAAAGGCACCATCTGTTGGACTTCAGAGCTGGAAGTAAAAAAAACTGCTGGAATCAAACAGCGTAGCAACAGAACTAACATTTAGTTGCTGCTAAACAGGCTAGCAACAGATATAAGGTTAGTGATCTTTTTATTAGCTAGTCCATCCATATCCTCAGCTTCGGTAACTACCAAATTCATTATGCAGCCCACATCACTGGTGCAGCCTCTTTCCTCTGGGCACATCCCATCGACTTTCCCTGTCCTCCTGCTCCACTGCGGTTATTCACTAGACAGCCTGTTGCACTATGATTGCACTCCCCTACCTATCACAGTTTCTCTATGGATTTTTGAAGTCTGCAGTTAGGGCACACTGTGTGTTGTGCTGAGAGCAGCCTGTGTCATACTGACACAGAAGGCAATGTATTAGCAGACAGGTGTAATAAGGGAATGTTCACAAGGTGTAATTGCGGTACGCAGTTCGCAGCGTATTTGCGCTTTATATGCGGCGAAATGCATGGCACCATGATGGTAATTCATAGCTCTCATAAAGAACTATGAATTACGCCTTATCTCCCCGGGTGTACAATACTATCTTATCTTACACCTGGGGAGAGAAATTACATATCACTTGCTCTCAGTGCATATGCGCTGCTGAGAATGCATATGAATGGGGCTGGCCCCCCACCTCTGTGCTTTGGAAGTAGGCGCTGATCAGCGCGTGCTTCCAAAACACCCAGTGTATTGCGGCACATACAGTACACACCTCAATACGCCGTGTGAACATACCCAAAATGTAAAAAGAAAAGTAAACAATACTTCTCCATTAACTGGATTAAAAAAAAAGGTTTAAATGCCAAATTTCATGCGCATAATAATAGCCTAGAATGCGCCTGATTTAGGGTGCTTTCACACGGTGCGATTTTGGCGCGTTTTTGGTGCGATTTTTGTGCAGGAAGGCACAGCAATTAATGATATACATTGTTGCACAATAAACGTATCCAAAAAAACGCATCAAAAATGCACCAAAAACGCACCATGTGAAAGCACCCTAATGAACCCGCTCTACAGCGAGTCATAAATCAGGCGCATTCTAGCGCTAGGACGACATTTCTGGCTCCGGTAAACATCTTTGAAAGTGGTTTACCTGTTCCAGCAGTAATGTCCCAAATAATTGCCGAAATAAAAAAAAAAATCTATAGTTTGGGGAAACAGTTCTAGGCCACTGCCCCCCAACATGCCCCCCCCAAGTTTGGGTGCTTCCCAAATTTCGTTTCCCCGCTTTGTATTACACCTGAGATTCTGGCGTAGGGAGGCATTACACTAATGCGAACGAGGCTGTGCCTAATGTCTGGAAGAAAATACGCCAGATTTCTGGAGCAGCCCATTTTTAACATGCCCCCAAAAGTGAAAAAAAAAAAATAAATATTTAATTAAAAAATTTTTTCTGAATAAAAAACACACACAAAAAAAACTAAACATTTAGGATCCCCCCGGCCCCGTAATAAGCTGTAAATTTAAATTTCCGGGGTTTTAGTTAGTGGGGGAATGTGATGGTGTAAAAAATAATAATAAAAAAACAAATGCAAAAAAAAACATTTTTTTAGGGCCCACGTGTTTTAAAATTATGCAGTAATTTTTATGTGTAAACTCAAACTATGCCTCCAAAAAATAAACAAAAAATAAAACAAGTCCTCATACAACTGTGTCAATAAAAAAAAAAATTTGACTCTTTAAACACAGGAAAAAACTTTAGCTGGTCATTAAAGGCTTTACAGGCCTGGTGCCTAAGGGGATATCAAGCTTCTGGCAGCTATTTCTCCCTGCAGATGATACTGTGCATATTCCTTACTGCAAAAATTGTGTGGGGCCCTTTAATGAAATTATGTAGTTTTTCTCTTCTCAAAAAGGACTTTGGTGGTAATCATAAGAGGAAAACCTTACGGGAAAACGGGAAAAGGATAGTTGCTAATAAAACTCTTTTTCTGGCAGACCCAGCCTATCCATGTATTACATAGTAAGCCATTGATCTGAATAGTCAGCAGGTAATAATGCTTTCCCCCAAAGATTTCTGGGGCAAAAAAAAGTTTGCTTCAATTAAAAAAAAACCCAATGAAAACATAAGGCCATTTTACAAAGTCGGGTTTTTTAGGGACAAAAAAGCAAGTATCCCAGCAATTTTCCCGGGGACTATTAAATTTTCATATTACACAGAAAGAAATGGGGGGTAAACTGAGGACAGAAATGAAAAACCACTGAGACAACATGTCTTCAGATTATATTACAATTCAACAGGGATAACAAAACATTAAGATCAATAAAAAAACCCTCAAAATTTAAAATTATTTTCGGGAGGGGAATAAAAGTCTATAACTCCTCTTTCTAGGAGCCATAAATCTGTAGATTGGTAATGGGGCCAGTATGGAGGGTATGAAGCATGAAGCAATTTGCTGAGCCAATCAAGGCAAAATCAATCCTAATGTTGTACCGCAGGTGAAATGTGACTACAAGGGAAGAATTCTACAAGTAAAAAATACGCAGATTTAAAGAGGAACTGATGACATGAGAAAAATGGGCAGCCCCAAACCCCAATAAACAGTAGCTGTTTCACTGATGCCCTTTTTAATTTTCCCACACCATTTAAAGCGGGTTGGGTCCCAAATCTTTTTTGCACTCGATAGAAACGTTACTGCCCACTTGACAGTTTAAAAAATAGTGTTGAGCGATTTTTTCGACAAAGTTAAAAATGGGGCAGGTTTTTTTTGGGGTGTTTCAAAATTTTCCCAAAGATCATTGCGTTTAATTAAGGTTAAAATCGGGTGCTTTCTCTATTAAGATCGGGGCCTTTTTCGGCGTTTCCCTGTGTTTTGGGGGCCCAGAAAATTTCAAAATTACAGAATAGAGCGGGGTTTTGAGAGGGTGTGTGCGACGTATGTTGGGTTTTTAAGGTTGCGTTGGCTTGGAAAAAAATCACTAAACCTAGTTTTACATAGGAAAACCCCTTCCTGTTTCAGCCTCAGTGTCCTCAGCGTCTCATAGGGATGGACCTGCGTTTCCCCTGTGGAAAAAACAGCCAGCAAATTTTATTCTTTTTCTGCACGGGAAAAACCCTTTCAAATATTAGCGGGTAAATCCTTCCCA
The DNA here is from genome assembly GCA_025379985.1 of Phyllomedusa bahiana. Classification (NCBI taxonomy): domain Eukaryota; kingdom Metazoa; phylum Chordata; class Amphibia; order Anura; family Hylidae; genus Phyllomedusa; species Phyllomedusa bahiana. The sequence continues at coordinate 33,487 of JAODAL010028906.1, read as the reverse complement.
ATTCAGTTACATTAGGGATTTGAACATATTATGTGGGTTAGTAGGGGAATTTTAAAGCGGGAATCAAACCACTAAAAAATTTCCCACGGCGGTCGGGAGGGGGGGGGGGGGGCCCCCCGGTGCAAACAAAAGAAAAAGTTTCAAACTTTAAAAAAACCTTGGAAAAAGTTCCCAAAGGGAATTGGGTGTAGACATTGTAGGGGAAATTCCCTTTATTTTTAACATTTTTGCTTTTGAAATTTTCCCGGGATATTGGGCAGCCGAACTTATTTTGGGTTTAAACCCATCATTTCTGAAACTGCAGGCTCTCTTTGTTAGCTGAAAAAACCCCACTTTTTTTTTCATTTAAACATTTCGGGATGGGTTTGTTAAAATTTTACCCATTACACCTGTAAATGTTTTATATCCCCCTTTTGCATTAAATTAAAAAACCGCAATTTGTAGTCAGCCAAGGTTGTTTGTTCCCAAAAAATACTGTGTATCTTTCAAAAATTTTCACATTTCGTTTTTTTTGATTTTTGCGCACTCAGCCCTGTTATTGACGCCGAATCAAAGAAAATCTTAAAACAGAAATTTATATTCACCACAGGGGGAATTGAAAGGTGAAAAAAAAATACCGTTTATTATATCAAAAAAAAACAGTTAGGTTTTTTTTGACTTTTGCGCCCGGGGCATTTTCCATTGACCCCGGGTTTTTTAACGTAAATCTTTAAAACCCCCAATTTTTATTCCCCCACAGGTAATTGAAAGGTGCAAAAAAATTACATTTTTATTATTTCAAAACATAAAAAATTTAGTTTTTTTTGGACTTTTGCCCCCCCAGAAATTTTCATTGACGCGCATCTACGAAAATTTTTTAAAACAGAATTTTCTATATTCACCACAGGTGAATTAAAAAGGGTGAAAAAAAATACAGTTTTTATATCAAAAAAAAACAGTTACGGGGTTTTTTTGACTTTTGGGGCCACCCCAGCACTTTTTAATTGACCCCCAAATTTCTACGAAAATTTTAAAAACAGAAATTTCCCTATTTTCCCCCACAGGGGGAATTTTTGAAAGGTGAAAAAAAATACAGTTTATTATATAAAAAACAAAACGTTAGTGTTTTTTGACTTTTGCGCACTCGCACTTTTTCATTGACGCAGCATCTACGAAAAATCTTAAAAACACAATTCTATATTTAAACCAAAAGGTTTTAAAAAAAATTGGGGGGGGGGAAAAAAAATGGCTGGGGGGAAAAAAATACGTTTTTATATCAAAAATAATTTAAGTGTTTTTGGACTTTTGCGCCCCCCCGGGCACTTTTTCATTGACGCGAGCTTTCTACGAAAAAATTTTTAAAAATAGAAATTTTTTTATATTCACAGGTAAATTTTGAAAGGGCAAAAAAAAAACAGTTTATTATATCAAAATATAACAGTTCCCGTGTTTTTTGCCTTTTGCCCCATTCGCATTTGTTATTGACGCATGATTATTTAAATCAAAAAACAGCAATTTTTTCTTATTTTCCACAGGGAATTAAAAAGGGTGAAAAAAAATCCCGGGTTTATTATATAAACATATCGTTACGTGTTTTTTGGGATTTTTGGCCCCCCAGTATGTTCTTTGAGGGGCCCCTTCTACGTAAATTTTAAAAAAACCAGCAATTCTATATTACCACAGGTGAATTAAAAAGGTGCAAAAAATACGGGTTTTTTAAATATCAAAATTATAACATTTACGGTTTTTTGCTTTTGCGAAATCAGAAATTTTTCTTTGACGCAGCATTCTTTAAATCAAAAAAACAGAAAATTTATATTCCCCACGGTGAATTGAAAGGTGAAAAAAATCCCGTTTTTTATATAAAAAAATTCCCTTTGGGGGTTTTTTTTTGACTTTTGCGACCCGCACTGTTCTTTGAGGGCAAGCATCTACGTAAATCTTAAAAGAAAAATTTATATTCCCCACAGAGTAAATTTGGAAAGGTGAAAAAAAAATACCGTTTATTATCCCAAAAAGTTAAAAAATTTACGTGTTTTTTGGACTTTTCCCCACCCAAAGATTTTTTGATAACCCCTTTGCATTTAAAATTTGAATCCCCCCCCCCAAAAATTTTGTTTTGATTGGGGGTTTTGAAAAATGGGCTGTGATTTGCCGTTTTTAATAAGAGATTTTCCCAAAAATTTTCCCCTTTCCTTCTCAAAATTTTTTTATTTCAAAAAATGGAGCAAAAATGCGGGGGTTGGAAAGCGAGCAAAGAGGGGGGTACCCACATGGGGGTAGGGGTTTCGGGGGGAGAAGGTGCTCCCTTCCCAGTGTGGCGAAAAACCCCGCTTTTGCCGCGGTTTCTTTCGTTGCGGGACCGTCGGGCCCTGTCATCGCGTGGGTCGGGGCCCCGGGTGAATCAAAGGGGTTAACGCCCATCGTCCCCAATCTGCCCTTCAGGGTTAATCCCAAACCGGCAATGGGCAGTCTTACCCCCTCGTCCTCGCAGTCCGGCAAAAATGCCCGTCTCAGCATCATCAGCACCCGCCCAAACATAAAAGCCCCCCAAATGTAAATCGTTGTACCCCCACTGGGAAAATTTTCCATTGTTAAAGGGACCTTTTGATGACAAAATGCGGTTGGGGTCAGAAGGCATGTTAAAAGATAAAGGGGGGGGAAGGAATTTAGTCCTCCCTCTGACCCCCAAATTTTACTGATGCCATCAGAGGAGGTAAAGGGAAAGGGAAAAAAAAAAAGGGCCCAATCGGCAAAAATCCCGGCCCGGGGGGGCAACGCCTTGCGGGCCCCTTCTTCCCTTGTGGGCCCGCGCTTCGGTTTGAAAGAATTCAGGACGCCCAAAGTACTGTTTTGATGATGATGTGAGGGATGCCCGACATTGCGGTTCCATCCTGGTTTTTCCGCAAAATTTTGGGGGGAGCGTTTTCATAAAGGGGGACGGGGGGAAAGCCGTTGGGGTAGTGTAAATTGGGTCCCCCCAAAAAGGGTTGAAAAAGGGGGGGGCCGGTCTAAAAGTCCGCTGATTTTGATTCCGCCACCCACGGGTAGCGAAAAACCCCGCCCCCTGGGCTTATCCCCCGCCCCAAAAAGGCCGGGACCTTCAAGCCTGGGCCTTCTTTGAGAACCCTTGATTCCCCCAGCGAAGTATATCCCGCCTTTGCCGGTAAACGCTTTAATGTAGGGGCAAAAAACCCTTAAGTGGTTAACCACCCCCAAACCATGTTTGTCATATGCAGGGGAATGCATGATTTTGGAAAATGGAGGGAACATTTGGGCCCAAAAAAAAGGCCGGGCCCGGACGCGACCCAAAAACCCACGTAAAACCCCCTTTGGGTCCCCGCCTCCCCTCCCCCACCCCAAGCGTTCCTCAGTTTCCCCCAGGGTTTTCCCCGAGTCTTTGATCGGGGATCACCCTTTGCTTCAGCCTAAACCGTTCGCCCGATTACCCCAGCCCCAACAGGACCCACCCTACCCCTTTTCCCCCTTCGCCATTTTTGACGCCTGCACGCCGTACAGCGGCCGGGTCTAGCAGCCAGCCTTCGTTTCCAGGTGGGGGCAGAAAAAACCTTTTTAAACCCCAAAACCTTCCAAAGCCAAAAGCCTAAAACCGGGTTTTGCCGGTTTTTTGGCCTTTGGGAACTTGTTGCCTTCCGTTGGTGGACAAAAGAGGGGTTTCCCCCACGTATGGCCCCCCTTGCCCCAAAACCCCCAAGATCCCAAAGGCAGGCATTTTTTTGGGCCAAAAAAAGCCTTTCCCTGCCGTGGCCAGCCGTGTCATCAAAAATTTTCAAGCCCCGTTTTTGGGCTTCGGTGTCCGGAAAAGTCCACCCTCCCCACCGCCACGGGTTTGAAAGCAGGGCCCAAGGCCGTATATCTCTGTGACAGCTCCTGGGTGAGTGGGGGGGATGCCTCCCGGGGGGGGTTGACGGTGGCTCTCAGGCTCGGGGGCCACGCCCCTTAAAAAAACGCGGGGTGGGGGCGGGGGTTTTTTCCCCCCAAGGTTTTTTTTCCGGGTGGCATCACGGGGCCCGGGAAAAACCCCCGGGGCCGTTTTTGAAATTTAATCTGCCTTGGGGGACCCCCCCCCCCCCGCCACAAAAGGTCGGGAGGTGGCGGCTTAAGAAACAAACCCCCGAGCGCTGGCTGGGTGCCAAAAAACCTTGTGAGGCAAGGGGTGGGGGTTGCTTTAAAACGGGCGAAATCTGTTGGCCCCCCTTAAAAATCGGTAGGTTTGGAGCACCCCCTTGCCTGGCACTTTGTCATGAACCTTGTCTTTCCAAAAAATTTCAAAAGAGCTACCCGGGTCTGGACTCCCTGCTGAAGAAGGCTCGAGGTCGGGAGGTTCGCACTTCGGGGGTTGCCCCTGCTTGCCCCGCCTGGGGGTTTTGAAAGGTCAGCTGGGCCCTTCCCCGGCCCCCGTCTCTTTGTTGTTTTTGGCAAAAGCGGGAAATTTCCCCCACCCTCCACATGCCCCGCGATTGTGGCCCAGCAGCGCAAGGGAAAATTACCCCATTTTACGAGTGAAAATGGCCTAAAACAAGCAGGGGTTTGGCCCTGGGTGTTTGAACCCCCGAGAGTGGAGGAAGGTAAAAGCTCGGGCCCCCATCCTTGCCAGTTTTGAAGAAGCCCCCAAAAAATTGGTCAGTGGGGGACAATGCCCTTGTCAGATGAGCTTTGGGTTTGATCTTATTTTCCTGGAAACGTTTTTTGGGAAACACTCTGAAAAAACAGGCCCCGCCAGGAGGGAGGAGGAGATGGACACAGATGCGGGAAACGGGAGCCTTTTCTCTCCGTAAAAACCCCCCAAAGGCCCCCGCCCAGTTTCACAATTTCATCGGTCTTTTTTGGGCGGGTGGTTGGGAAAGTCCAGGCTAGGGGCAAGGTGGCGCTCAGCTTAAGGGTCCCTTTAATTCAAAAAAAGTAAGGGCTGTGTTAAAGGGTGGGGGGGGGGAGGGCAGCGGGGGGAGGGGAGGTTTTCCTAGAAAACCGATGTTCCCAAAGCCCCCTCCCTTTGGGGAAAGGGGTTTGGCCCCAAATTTGAGGGGGGGAGGGGGAAAGATGAGGAAGATCATTTTTGCTAGTGCCCCTCGCCCCCGAGGCTTGGGAAATCAAGGCTCCTCTCTCACGGGAGTGCTTGGATGCTCCCATTTCCTCCCACATGCCCTCGCTTTAAAGGGCCCATCAAAATGAACAACGTTATGGGGGGGCCCCCCTCCTGGACCCCCGGTACAAAAAAAAAATCAGACTTTCCTTAAAAACCAAACCCAAATAGAGGGGGTAAAATGCAGGAAGGGGAGACCTTCCCTGATTGATAAACTGGAGACATCTGTTGGTCTGCTTCACGTTCCCCAAATGTAAACGGGGAAAAATTTCAGCGCGTGACAGCGTAGGGTGGCCAATTTGGCGTGCGGGCCAGAAGAAGGCAAGGTGGCAAAACCCTAAGGGGGTGCCCTCGGGAAATTCTTTTTTTTACCCCCTTCCAACCAACGCATGAAATGCAGGGCAAAAAACATCCAAACCACAGAGATCAGTTAAGATCATGGTGCACGAATATTGCGTCTCAACCCCGATGTTTTTCCCTGTTTTCCCGGGCCCCCAAATAGACTTTTGGGTACCCAAAAGGGGAACAAAATGGCCCGAGCGGGTCGTCACGCCATAGAGGTTTTTGTCCTGCCCAGCAGCCAGGTCATATCTGACGGACCTTCACCCAACAGCTGGGGGTCTTTACAGAAAAACCGCATCCGGTTTTCCACAGAAAAATGTGGATCGTTTGATTTCACCCAAGATAAAACGGGCAGGGACCCGGGTGTTGTTGTGGCCCCAATTGCAAAAGGTCACGATTAGTTGCCAGTTATTTCCCACTTTCCCTTTTCAAACGAAATTTTTCCCCCTTTTGAAAATTTTTTTTTTAAATAAACCCTTTCTTACTGAAATTTTTTTTTCCCCTTTTCCCCAAACGGGTTCTTTTTGCGGGGTTTTGCTGTGAGGGGGACTGTAAAAAAACAGAAGGGTTTTCCCTGACAACACCGTATTCCATTTACTACTTTATCTTAAGAAGTTTTCGCATTTTTAAAGGTTTTGGGTCATTTTGGGCTGTGTGTACAGCAATAATCAGGGTTTTTTTGGGAAAACAGAAATGGGGTTCTAAGTGGCATTCCCCCTCAAAAATTTTTTAATAGTGGTGAGAAGTCTTATTTATAATTTTTTGGGGGGTCATGTAGCTGTGAGATTCAGCAATAATCAGGGGTCCTTTGTAACAGAAATGTGGCTTTAAGGGGGCTTTTTCCCCTTTCAAAATTTTTTTAACAGTGGCTGAAAAAGTCATTTTTAAAATTTTTTGGGTCATGCTGTTTTAAAAATGCAGCAAAAATACAGGTCCTTTATTATAAAAAAAGGGTTTTTTTCTAACAGAAATTTGTCTTCAAAATTGCCCAAAAGTGGCTCAAGGGTCATGTTTTTGAATTTTTGGGGGCTTTGCTGGCCATGCAGTTTTACGGGGTCCTTTTTTCTAAAAAATGTTGTTTCTAACAGAAAATTTGTTCTTAAACAATTGTCAAGAGGGGCTCAAGGGGTTTGTTTGGTTTTGCTGCCCAGAAAAGGGGAATAGGTGGGGACACTGTTAATGGACACATATTGCAAAATGACTTGTTTTTTCAAGATTTTTTACTTAGTATAATCCCTGTATTGAAAACCCCCCTTTTAATACAATGAAAAAGAGAAAAAAAAAGCATGGTGGGTTTCCCATCCTATTTTAAAAAATGTGTTTTCTAAAATTTAAAGTACTGAAAAACTGCTGTACAAAATAGTTTTAAAAAAAAATTTCCTCGAATTGTCCCAAGGGAGGAAAAGGGAAAACTTAAACAGATGGGGTTTTTATTCAGAGGACAGGGAGAAATGGAGCACGGACGGAGAAAAAAGAACAGAGACCTTTTCCTCCAGCACGTTGAGAAAAATTTGAGAAATAAAAAAATTTCCCAAGATAAAGGGCCCTGGGTGAAACGGGAAAGCGTTAACCCCCAGTTTTTCCCAAGTAAAGCTAAAATTGGTCCCACTCATACGGAGGGGCAAGCCCCTACCCAGGTATTGACTGGTCCCGAGGAAGGTGGAGTTTCACCTTCGGCTTCCGCATTGCTTCTCACGAAAAGTTTTCGTTGCGGGCGTCATCAGGGCTTTTAAACCCCTGGTTTTTAATAGTTTGGGGGAACCCCACCCCTGGGTTTCACGCACCCACTGTAACTCCGGCCTGGGTCATGCTGTGGCCCAAGGACGGGTTTAGTAAACCCGTCCAGTTAAAATAAAATGGTGGTTGAAAGACTCCTTTTTCGGAAATTTTTAAAATTTGTGGGGGCCCTTTGGGGTTTGGGGCAAATGCTGTGGCCCGGGGACGGGTATGTCAAGGGTCCAGTAAAACTAAAATGGGGGTTTAAAAGGACTCCTTTCCCCGGCATTTTTTAAATGTGGGGGTCATGGGGTTTTGGGGGCCCTCTTGCGGGTGGCCCGGGCCAGGGAAATAGTCAATGTCCAGTAAAACAAAAATTTGGGGGTTTAAAAGGGAACCCCTTTTTCCGGCATTTTTTTAAATGTGGGGGTCAAAAAGGTTTTTGGGGCTAATGCTGGGGCCCCAGGACAGGAAATAGTCAATGCCCAGGGGAAACAAAAAATTGGTGGTTGAAAGACTTTTTTTTCCCGGCATTTTTTAAAAGGGTTGGGGGTCATGCAGGTTTGGGGCTCTTTGCTGTGGCCCAGGACAGGTTAGTCAATGTCCAGTAAAAAACTAAAAGAGGGTTGAAAGACTCCTTTTTCCGGGCCAATTTTTAAAATTGTGGGGGTCATCCGGGTTTTGGGGCTCATGCTGCTTTTTCCCAGGACGGGGATATTCAATGTCCAGTTCAAGAAACTTTGAGGGGTTTCAAATCATTTGCCTTCTGGCACTTTTTAATTTGTGGGTGATGCGGGTTTTTTAAGGGTCAGGTGGGGGTTACAAGACAGGGATAGAAAAATGGTCTGTGATTTTTTTTCGTGACTTTTAAAACCTAAGTGTGTTGAAAGATGTAGAATGTATCCATTTGACTGTTGTGGATTTTAAATTTCGCTTCTCCACCCTTGTTTGGGTGTAATAATGAAGGTGTTTTTGCTCCCATGATTTTAAATGGTAAGTTAATCGATGCTCACTATAAAAAAACCCCTTATCGATAGGGCCCGCTTCGCATCGATCGTCTCGTTAGCAACGCATCGTCAAACACTATTAACAATTATTTTAACAATTTTTGATACTGTCCACATTGATTCATGAGGTTAATTTGGGTGGATGATGTAATTTTCACAACATCACACTGAAAAACATGTTGTGACTGTCCAGTTAGCATCGACAATGACAGTAAGAAATGGTTCATATCCTAATGCACACTTAACCATGTTACAACTTCCATGACCATCTAGGACCTACTTTACATATCCAGCGCCAAAATTAGCGTCAGCAAATGCTCAGGCATTAGGGGACGAGGACAAAGACAAAACACCTTTGAGATAAGTATAGTGGCAGCAATAGATATGGATCAATTATTTGAACGTGTTTACAGGTCATATTTAATGGGACACTACCATCAAATTTTTTCTTTTTACATATTGACAAACAATATGTGACTATTAAATGGATTTTTTTTATATTCATAGGGTGGTTGGTGTTTTTTATTTACTTTCCTATAATTCCCCTTTGTACATTACTTTTTCTGAATTCATTTCTGTGAGCTCTAATAGCACAGCAATGAGAGGATTGCTTAATGGTGAACTGTAAATATCATCAGCAATTAGCCGATAAGTGTGAAGAAACCCCCTTCACAGTGCAGAGAGTGATTACCCTATTTTCATGCATTGCTCATGACTTAGTATAATCTTTCCTTGTGGAGAGAACAATCATTATGTCAATACCTACTATTTGTAATAAGATTATGAAGAAATACAGTGGGGAAATAAGTATATGATACACTGGCAATTTTGCAAGTTTTCCCACCTACAAAGGATGGAGAGGTCTGTAATTTTTATCTAAGGTTCACTTCAACTGTGAGAGACAGAATCTAAAAAAAATCCAGAAAATCACATTGTATGATTTTTAAATAATTCATTTGCATTTTATTTGATACAATAGAAAAACAGAAATTAATTTGTACAGAAACCTTTGTTTGCAATTACAGTGGTCACACATTTCCTGTAGTTGACCAAGTTTACACACACTGCAGCAGGGATTTTTACCCACTCCAGTGGGCGGTCTTTTTGCTACATTGAGATTCAGCTCCCTCCAAAAATTTTCAACTGGGTTCAGGTCTGGAGACTGGCTAGGCCACTCCAGGACCTTGAAATGCTTCTTACGGAGCTACTCCTTAGTTGACTTGGCTGTGTGTTTCGGGTCATTGTCCTGCTAGAAGACCCAGCCATGACTAATATTTAATACTCTTACTGAGGGAAGGAGTTTGTTGGGCAAAATTCTTGCGATACATGGCCCTATCCATCCTCTCTTCAATACGGTGCAATTTTCCTGTCCTCTTTGCAGAAAAATACCACCAAAGTATGATGTTTCCAACCCCATGCTTCACGGTTGGGACGGTGTTCTTGAGATTGTACTCCTCTTTCTTTTTCCTCCAAAGTTCTATTTTGGTCTAATCTGACCACATGATCTTCTCTCATGCCTCTTCTGGATCATCCAGATGATCATTGGCAAATTTCAAACAGACTTGGACATGTGCTGGTGTGAGCAGGATTTTAATCCATGACAGTGTAGTGTGTTACTAATGGTAATCTTTGAGCCTCTATGGTGCCAGTTCTATTCAGGTCATTTACCAGGTCCTCCTGTTTAGTTCTGGACTGATTATTGACCTCAGTATCATCCTTACCCCACAAGGTGAAATCTTGCATTGAGCTCCAGACTGAGGAAGACTGACAGTCATCTTGTCTTTCTTACATTTTCTAATAATTGGACCAACAGTTATTAACTTCTCACCAAGCTGTTTGCCTATCGTCCTTGAGCCCGTCTCAGTCTTGTGCAGGTCTACAATTTTGTCCCTGGTGTCTTTAGACGGCTATTTGGTCTTGGTGGAGAGGTTGGACTGTGATTGACTGAGTGTGTGGATAAAAGTACCGACTTCAAACAGGTGCAATTAATACAGGCAATGAGTGCAGAATAGGAGGGCTTCTTAAAGAAAAACTAACAGGTCTGTAAAAGCCAGAATTCTTGCAACAAAATATAATTTAATTATTTAAAAATCATCAATGTGATTTTCTGGATTTTATCTTAGATTCTGCCTCTCACAGTTGTACCTATGATAAATATTAGACCTCTTTATTCCTTGTAGGTGGGAAAACTTGCAAAATCGCCAGTGTATCAAATACTTATTTTCCCCGCTGTAAGTAGCAGCTGAAGTCAAGTGAGATTAGTCTACCCTGCCAAACATAAGTTTCCTCTCACAGCTAGCGAAGGAAAATATGTTATATGTAATTTGTAGAACTGCCAATTTTTTTTATACAAAAATAGTTCTCTAGGAATATCGGCTTTAACAAAAATATTTGTTTCTTGTGGGAGTGTCCCTTCAAGCTCTACAATTCTGGTTCTCTGAAGTCCCCACTTGGGTGAACTCTGGAGCTTCCTGCATAATGAGATAATATTTAGTTTAATATATAAACTGTGTGTAGTCAGTGTATAAGTTGCTTCTTGTGATGTTCAGATACAAACAGAATTTTATCCTTTTACAGTATATATGTCTATTCAGGGAATTTGGAGGTACTTATCCAAAAAAACAAAGCTAACTGATATATTTTAATAATCTGGATATGGACGAGCCCTGAGGCTAAACATTATCATTTAGAGATAAGTGAAAATTAGAAGATAAAATATCCGAATTCTGCCTTAAAGCTGGCCATACATTGGATAACTGTCAGACTAATGAATGTTCAGCTACAGGCTCTCTCTCCCCTCCATCGTATACACATGCATGCTCAGCTTTGTAGAGGGGGTATGTGTCCTGAATGAGGAGAGGGTTGTAAGCATCTTCTAGAATTCTCTGTTGATGACTTACCTCCCTGAGAGCAAAAATATTGCACAGGTGAAATCCAACTGCTATATCAACAGAGAGAGCTGTTATTTTGATGTATGTGCACAATGAACTCTTTATATGATGTTTTTTAACTTGATCGTTGACATTGATGATCTGTTTCTATGATTTTATTTTAATGTATTCCTAATAAATGTTATGTTTTATTGTAGAACTCTCTGTTGGTATAATACTGTCATTCCATGATGTCTTATCTCCCCCATCATGCCATCCAGCTCCAATACCCAGGGCAGTGACAGGAGTCTTCCCCTCCATATGATAAGTGCTTTGAACATGCAGTCAGTTGCCATAAAGATGAATGCAGGAGCTCTTTATGTGCCCACAAGTTATGTCAGTTTAAAAGTTGCTTAAGTTTAGTTAATAAACTCTAATTGGATTGAGTAGAGGGTCACAGAGGGTCCCCTAACAAGACCCCCATAGATGCTGCCTCTCTCATGTCTGCTGCACTGTATTCTTTGTTTTGAAGGGAGCTCTGCTTTATCCTGACCCTTCTGCTTCATGAACATAATGACAGAACTACAGTGAATACTGACACAGCAGTTTCTGTGTACAATATTTCACATTCTCTGCTTCTGTAGGTCACAGTACATGTTGGTATTCATGGTTCTCAATGAACTGTAGCTCCCCACAGCCGGCAGCACTCATGCAGCCCCAAACCATGACATTCTCACCACAATCTTTGTACTCCTCACCTGGTTGCCGCCACACACGTTTAACACCATCTGAACCAAAAATGTTTATCTTGGTCTCATCAGACCAAAAGACATGGTTCCAGTAATCCATGTTCTTAATCTGCTTGTCTTCAGCAAACTGTTTTCAGGCTTTCTTGTGCATCATCTTTAGAAGAGGCTTCCTTCTGGGACAACAGCCATGCAGATCAATTTAATGCAGTGTATGGTCTGAGCACTGACAGTCTGACCCACCACTCTGTTAAACACTAAAGCAATGCTGACAGCACACATATGTCTATTTTGCCGCAGAGCATATGCACTCAACTTCTCTAGTCGACCCTGGCGAGGCCAACACCAGAATATGGCTCAGAACATTTTTAAACTTCTCAGTCCCTTGTCTCTTTCAAATGACTTGGAGGGCAGCACAAGGGTTTTAGCACAGTTCATTGAGCATCTGCGGATGCAGTTGAATGAGGAACAGTAAGCTAGGGAGTGTGGTGCTGTGCCACAGGGAGACTGAGTGTAAACTGTGGCTGCAAAGGATCATTAGCACTGACTTGGAAGACTGATGACTGGACCTTGGATGCAACAGGTGCTGTGCAATTGCTTTGGAAGAGCGACTGTAGAGGAGCATGCCCATTGACTACAGAAGTGAGTGAGTGGCTCCTGGTAGAGAAGTGTAATATCAAAAACGAGTGGCACTTATGTAAGTGCAAGGACCGTGTTCCCTGGCTGCAGGATATAGATATAGAAATAAACCGTCAAATACAACAGTTGCAAATAAATATGTGCTCCTAGTAAACACTTACATAGTTACATAGCTTCTAAGGCTCACAAAGACAGATGTCCATCCAGTTCAACCTGTTGTGCTATAGTGTTGATCCAGGGGAAGGCAAAAACCTTCATGAGGTAGAAGCCAATTGTCCTCATTTTAGGGAAAAAATTCCCAACCCCAATCTGGCAATCAGAATAAATCTCTGGATCAACGACCTTTCACCAGAATCCTAGTCACTATAACCTGTTGTATTATTACACTCTAGAAATACATCCAGACCCTTTTTGAACTCTGTTAGTGAATTTACCTTGATAAGTCCCTCTGGCAGAGAGTTCTAGTCTCACTGCTCTTACAGTAAAGAATCCCTTTCTATGTTTCTGTAGACATTTTCTACCCAGGATACCCCCTTGTATCCTGGGCATAAATAGACCTTGGGAGAGCTCTCTATAATGACCTTTAATATATTTAAACACATTTATTATGTTCCCCCAAAGCCGTCTTTTCTCTAAACTAAATAACCCTAATCTTTCTGGGTATTGCAGTCCACCCAGACCTTTTATTATTTTTGTTGCCTGCCTTAAAACCGGTTAAAGCTCTACAATGTATTTCCAGTGAACTGGTGCCCAAAACTGTATACAATATTCCATGTGTGGTCTGACCAGTTACTTGTAGAATAATGTTCTCATCATGTGCATCTATGCCCCTTTTAATACACCCCATGATCCTGTTTTCCTTGGCAGCTGCTGCCTGACAATGGGTGCTGCAATTAAGTTTATTGTCCACTAGGATTCACAATTCCTTCACCATGTCACTTTACCCATCAATTTTCTGTTCAGGAAGTAATCATGATATGTATTTTTCTTTCCCATTTAATGTATTGCATTTATCTGTGTTAAACCTCATTTGCCATTTATCGGTCAAGGCCTGAAACTTATCCAGATCCCTTTGTAATCAAACATTATTTGTGTTGATTACAGATGTAGCAGAGTACAGCTTGACCGTGATATCATGGCTTTTCATGTTATCTGCTCTGATCTGTAAACAAAGGCCATTGAAAAGCATTTAAAAAGGTGATATAACATTCTGTGCCGTGATATCACGGTGCAATATGTGTTCTGTTTAGTTCTGCTACATCTGTACTTTACAGAGCTTAGGATCAACTGCAAAGATTGATATTCTACTGTGCAATCCATGTGTAAGGCCATTACTGAACATATTAAAGAGAATAGGGCCCAATACTGACCCCTGTGGTACCCCACTAGTAACAGGAATCCAGTCTGGGTATGTACCATTATCACCACCCTTTGCTTTCTATAAACTGATCCAGTTATTTAAACCCATTTGCAAGCATTTTCCCCCAGTCCAACCATTCTCATTTTACTTACCAACCTTTTCTGCGGCACAGTATCAAATGCTTTAGAAAATCTAGATATATGACATCCAATGCCTCACTCTGATCCAGTCTAAAACTAACCTCCAAATAGAAGCTGATGAGATTAGTCTGACAGGACCGATCCTTCATAAACCCATGCTGGAACGGTGTTATACATTTATTGTTACTGAGATACTCCAGGATAGCATCTCTGAGAAAACCTTCAAACATTTTACCTACAACAGAGGTTAAACTTACCGACCTATAGTTTCCTGGATCACTTTTTGACCCGTTTTTGAATATTGGCACGACATTTGCTGTATGCCAGTCCTTTGTCAGGGCATACCCAGTTACTATACTGTCCATAAATACTAAGAATAGGGGCCTGTCTATAACATTACTTAATTCCCTTAGGACACAGGGGTGTATACCATCAGGACCTGCTGATTTGTCTATTTTAATCTTATTAAGGTGTAGCTGCACTTTTTTCTGGATTAGACTAGAAACACTTAAAGGAGTTGTCTCATTACGAGCTTTCAGCCTGTCAGTGTCCCTGGTACGTTGAACTGGGGGGCGTGCTTCTTGGTCTTTCTCTTCTGCTCCCCCCCCCCCCCCCCATCCGCCCCCCGCCAGCTACGTAACTTCTATACCGGGGGGGGGGGGAGGGGGTTTGCTCTCAGAGTTCACCCTGTGTGTGCCTGCCTAGGTCTGTTACAGGAGAGGGCTGATCTATGAGTGTAGAGAGAAATGTGAAGTGGTGTGCTAATAGAGCAGAGGGGATGCAAGTGTTCCCATATCCCTGCTTAGCTTACAAGTCTCCAAAATCTCCAGCAACACAAGGGAAGTTTTTACTATACTCAGGATGTCTCCTAATACAGGAGAGCATAAAGTATTCACATGCCTGATCTGTACAGTATTAGTATAGTCACAGTTCCAAAGACATATAATGATTATGATGTAACAGACAGGGTCCCTGCTGTCCCATCTATCTTTTGTAGAGAGCATGAGAATCAGGACACACGTGGTTATATCAGGCTGCTATGTACAGCAGACGCCAGAGTCCCACCCTCCCCCTCCTTCCACTCCAGAAGCATTCTGTGAGGAGGAGGGGCTCTCTGCTCGACCTTCTTCAAAGGTGATGAGTCATTCAGACCTGACAGCCAGTAATGATTAAGGATCAAAAGGTCAGCTACTATATGAGATTTGATAAGCAGATGTATAATACTAACAGGCTAGCTCAAAATCAGTAGTGACATTTTTGTAATGAGACATATATTGCAAAGCTGCTTGGTTTTTTAAAAAGATCTTTAATTAAACCCAATCATTGTAGCGAGACAACCCCTTAAACAGTTGATTGTTGGGTAGGTTGGTAGGCTTCAGGTAGGTAGGCCATAGTTAGGTAGGTAGATTGGCCCAAGGTAAGTAGGAAGGTTCCAGGTAGGCTGGTAGATAGACCTGAGGTAGGTAGGACCCAAGGAGGTAGGAAGGACCCAATTAGATAGATAGGCCCCAAGTAGGCAGGCCCCCTCTGAACACCATAGGGCCTGGCCATTCTGAGGTAAAATGCGGCAGCCGAGCCCCGTAGTAGCCATGTTAGTTCTGCCACTTATTCCTTCCAGGCAGCATCAGACTAACCATTGTTGTACAGGCCACTGCAAGCATTTGTTTATATTGTTTTCTGTTAGGCTAGTGTCACACGTCTTAAGTTGCGGATGTAATTGAACGCCCCGCGAATTAGCCGTGTGCCGGGCGAGGCGTGTCGGGGGAGGGAGTGGGGTGGCCGCACAATCGCCGGCCCATTAGACTTGCATTAACCGAACGGCGCGTATTACGCCACGTATTCCCACAGTCAATTAATCGACGCTTGTTGACGCTCGTCGTGGCGTATTCACCGATGCAGGGAGAGGAGAACGTAATCCGATAGTACTCTATGAGAACTTGTGATTACCGTAATGGAGAATGGGCCGTTTTCAGCCGTAATTTGCGCCACGACCTCTTCGGCGCGAAATTACGGACAGAAATACGTCCAGATATAAGCCGTGTGAACATGGCCTTAGGTCTTTGTATCACAGGCGTGTTAAAGTCCGTGTTACGAAGCTGGGCTTTTTAGATCCGTCTCTGTACCGACAGGAACGGACCCAGAGACGGATCAAAATGAATAGCAGTGAGAATTAACGACTGCGGCATGATTAAGCACGGCAGGCGGCGTTCACGATGACAGATTAGCCGAGCTGCATAGTTTCACCCTCCTGCCTGGCCGGGCTCCGGTCTGATTGAACAGCACCTGACATGCAATTTCTTTCAAGATGAGGACCGAGGACCACGTCAGCGCCGATCTCTCGGTGAACTAGCCGCGCGTGTTCAATCAAAGTGGCTGGGGCTCCTGCAATGATAATCTCACTGCTAATCAACTTAGTATTCCGTCTCGGTCCGTCCTGTCGTCCCAGAGACGGATCTAAAGCGCTTTGATAACATGGAGTATAAGAACACTGGTTGAACAAGCCTTAGAACTCTTGTGTGGACTTCAAAGCGTTTTTGCCTTTTTATTATGAAAATACTGACCTCTTATTTATTTCCTTTTGTTTCATGTCAATTTTAAAAGTTGCTGTATTTCAAAGTGTCTTAAAGCTGTGTGTGGTACTTTGTTTACTTCCTGAATGCATTGTATATGCTTAAACAATAAATAAAAATAAATAAAGCATATATCTGTATTGTACAGTATTTGTAATCTACAGTGACATTTCCTCCCATTAATCCATCTCTCCTATAGCTCTTGGCATTCTGGTTATTAACCAGGAAGCCTGAGATAAAAAGATTTATAAGTCCCGCTGAGAAAGAAGAAAGAGGAATTATGAGAGAACACAAAAAGATTTCAACTGGTAAAAAAGAATAATCTTCTTCTTCTCCGTTCTGTATTAATAATTGCACCAGTCTCTTCATATGTTTCACTTCAAATTCCCTGAATTGTCGAGGATCAACTGAACAACCAGGAATATAAAGTAAACTACGTCATTTGACAATTTTATTATAGAATTTCTGAAGATCTGAGCTTAAATTATTCTTCAATATCTCAGTAGTCATCCCTGTAAAACCACCAAAGTCAAATTAAACTAAAAGATCAACGCATTAGCTATTGTATCATAGGATTCTGAAGACTCTTAGGTCTAGTACGGAGCCAACATTAATCTACATTTATATGCTGATATATTTCTACAGACTGGGAAATAAAATAAACATGAATACCAGGCCATCAGATACTAAAATAACTGTCTAAATCTTTAGTGCCTGATTGGAAATACACAGTTACAGTTAGGGGTTTGCCTCCGCGATCCTGGTCCACAGACCGCGGTCCGCACCCTTAGGGCGTTCCTCCATGGGGCGGGTCCTGGGCGAGGACGGGTGCCCACGGGCCACGCTGCTGGCCGTGGAGTCGCACCCAGTCCCATCCACACAACGACTGGCCTCGCCTCCCTGTCCGAGACCCTCGTCCCCTGCCGAGCCGGGAGAATGCACCATGGCGCCTCCCCTAGCGCTGTCGAGCGGAGTCGATTGTCGCTCCTCGTCCTACATGTACATTTATAAGTGAAGTGCGCCCGGTAATTGGTTAATTATACTGGGCGCTTTTACACTATATAGGTTTTAGGAGATTCACAACACTACCCTGCTGGAATCTAAGTTGCTCCAGATCCTTAGAAGAAAGCGATTCCTGAAGTATCTCTCGGGCACTTACCGTGTACGCAGACCTCTTGCTACGTTTCTTTGACTCCGACCTCTTCCGCCTGTCCCTGAGACTTTACCTGCTGTCCACCGACCAGACGAACCATTAAGCCGCCTGCGCTGACAGCTTACGCCTGCTACAGGCAGATCGAACGATTCACAGACTAGCTGATTCTATGACACATGCACCTAGTCGGCGCCATCGCAAGCAAGTCCACGTCAGGGGTTAGTTGACCTGGTAGCCTCACACAGCAGCAAGTCCATCCTGCTTTTGCGGCGAGGGTCCGGTGAAAACCGGAGGGCTACTTAGAAGATTCGTTCTCCAGGCGTGGCTTTAACACTCGACATGCTTGGCGGTTATTCCGGGAGGAGTCCACTAATGCCAGCCGTTACAGTTACAGTGCCTAGTGAAAGTATTCATGGGCCCCCCTGCACATTTCAACCTTTTGCACATTTCAGGCTTTAAACATAAAAGAATATAAAATTTTAATTTTATTTGAAAGAATCAACCACAATTGGGACATCATTTGTGTATGAGGAAACAAATTTATTATAATCTGGATATTTCTAAAACTTTTGTAAAAAAAAAAAAAAAAAAACAACTGAAAAGTGGCGTGCAATATTATTCGTTCTTCCTTACTTTCAGTGCACGCAAACACACATCCAGAAGTTTAACAGTGAGGATCTCTGAATGATCCAATGTTGGTTCCAAAAATAACGAAGAGGATAAAAAATCCACCTGTGTTGTCTAATCAAGTCTCCATATATAATGCACCTGCTCAGTGATAATCTCAGGGTCTGTTTGAAAGTTGTCAGAGAGCATCATGAAGACCAAGAACACAACCCGGCAGGGTCCGTTGATACATGTTGTGGAGAAGTTTTAAAAGCCGGATTTGAGGATACAAAAAGATTTCCCAACTTCAAACATCCCAAGGAGCATGTGTGCACTGCGATCATATGGAAATGGAAGGAGTATCAGACCACAGCAAATATACCAAGACCCCCGAGCCGTCCCTCTAACTATACATCTCAAACAAGGGGAGAAGACTGATCAGAGATGCATGCCAAGAGGCCCATAATCACTCTGTGAATGAACTGCAGAGATCTACAGCTGTTGGTGGTGAGAAGGTTCTGTCCATAGGACAACAATCAGTCAAGGTAAACACTGGCACAAACGTGGCCTTAATGGAATAGAGATGGCAAGAAGATAAGCCATTCTCAAAGGATTATCCATACAAAGTCATTTTAATAGTTTGCACAAGCCACCTGGAGAACACCAAACAGTGTGAAGAAAGGGTGCTCTTCTCAGATGAAACCAAAATCCAACTTTTTGTGCCCCAATGCACAACGAAATGTCTTTATTGGACGTAAAACAACACAACTCATCACCTGAACACACCAACCCCCACTGTCCACACATGGTCTGGTGTCACATCATGGTTTGCGGCTTTTCGTTCATCAGGGTACAGGGAAGATGGTGAAAATTGATGGAAGTATGGATGGATGACAAATACAGGACCATTCGTGGAAGAAAACCTGTTGGTGTATGCAAAAGATCTGAGGACTGGTTACGAAGATATCATCTTCAACAAGACAAAAATGCGCCAAACATAAGCAAAATCGTACAATGAAAGGTTCCCAAATATAAAGAGTATATCCAGGTGTTAGAATGGCCAAGTCAGAAGTCCAGAGACCTGAATCCACAAGGAACTGCTGAAAGAAAACCAGAACAACCTGCTTGTTCAACAAACGTCTTCGCATCCAACCTCACTGAGCTCCACTGTTTATCTAAGGAAGAAGGGCAAGAATTTCGGGTCAGTCTCTCGATGTGCAAAAAAGCTGATAGTAGACATGCCATGCAAGTGTACTTGCAGCTGTATAACGCGAAGCAAGAAGTGGAGGCGCTTTCAAATATTAACTTAAGAGGGGGGACGAAAACTTAACAACGCCCCACTTTTCAGTTTTTTAGTTTTTTAAAAGTTGTAAAATATCCAATAAATTTAGTCCACGGCACAACTGAGTCCCACTGTGCTGATTCTTCACAAGAAAATATTAAAATTTTATATCTTTAATGTTTGAAGCCTGAAATGTGGCAAAGGTGGAAAAAAGTTCAAAGGGAACCAAAATCTGTTTCGGAAAGGCACGGTCTATGTGAATCTCCATTAGGCCAAACTGCAATGAACAGGCTTGTGCTCATTTGTAGTATTTATATGAAAGGTAGCGCCGTGAGTCACATCTACGTCAGAGGTTCTATTTTGTGTCTCTTTTTTTCTGGTAAAACAACAAATACCACAATGAAAAACTGACGGACTCCATTTTAGTCAGTGGGGTTCGTTGAGCAGTGTGTGTTGTGTTCTAACATTAAAACGAATCGGTGCTTGACTCTGCTACAGAGTCAGTAGTAGAACTGTGCCTTACACTGTATCTTCAAGTAGTATATAGTGCTGAACGTGTTAGCGTATAGAAAGCTACATGGGACAGGAGAGAATAAATCAGGTGATACCTTTTTAGAGGCTGAGTATAGTTTGACTGTGAGCTTTTGAATGTACTGAGCTCTTTCTGTCAGACATGTGTTATAACAAAAACTGAAAATTCACATGACTTTATAAACATGAGCCAGGGGTCTTTTGAGGTTCGTTGAAAATAAACAAAATGGCAATAGCAGAGGGGAGGGGGGGGGGGGGGGGGGGGGGGGGGGGGGGGGTGGGGGGGGGGGGGGGGGGGGTGGGGGGGGGGGGGGGGGGGGTGGGGTGGTGTGGAGAAGTTATTTACAACAGGTCAGAAATAAACATTCTGCAAACTTGTAAGGCGTGGCAGGAGAGATCAGTAATTCTTGCTGTTATCTATTAACTTGTGGCCTCCAATAAAAAGAGCTAGAACTCTCAAGCTTATGATCAAATATACTCACCTTCTAAAATTTTTTGCCTGATTTCTTCACTCTTCTACTGTATCTTCCAAGTGAAATACTTTATAAAGAAAAATATCTTGACAGACTGCTTTTTCTTTTTTTCCTTTCCCTTCCCAAAGATTGAACAAAGGCAGAAATTAATATTTACAAAAAGTGGCAGCCATTTGCATGAATCACGATTTTCTGGCATTACATTGTGAGGTTCCCGCTCATTTGAATGGGCAGACCAGCAGATCCTATTTAAAAAGAGGCTGTCTTCATAAGGAAATACCTCTAAGATGTTTCTCTGAGTCAACTACAGGGATATTATATATGAAATTGGGAATTGTGTACTAATCCATTCTTCTATTACACATAATAAATTAAAATAATACACAAAATCACTTTTGGAATGTGCAGAGGTAGTATGTGGTCAGATGTATGAACCTGTTCTTTCTAAACCGTTCATACACACAGGCGAATTGTAGTGGCCAATGACAACAAGTCCTTGACGTCAGTCAGACCACCTATAACGTGTCGAGGCTGTTGCCTAGACTGTTCTGGTGCCTAGATTTTGGTGGGTCAAAGAAACTAGAAATGTGTCTACGTTCTATGAATGTGAGCAACAGCCCCAAATCTTTGGCGGCACGTAAAAGTGTCTTTGGGCGGCATTTTTACAAAGGGACTTATCGGCACCAGTGCAGTTTGAGTGAGTGCGTTGCCTGTTTCATATATTTCTTTTTGGCTCAAAGTACCCCAGAAAACTGGGCAAGGCCACAATTTGCAACATGTACAACCTATAGAGGCAAAGTTAGCTAAAATAACTGTACCTGTGCTGTACTATTTTACCAGAAAATTATGTTTATGTAGGGACAGCCCCTGCAGGCACTATGGTGTTCACAATTACTTAGTCACTCATTTTCTATTACAAATACTGTAAAACAGCAATTTTGCTCATTAAGGTAGCAGATTCAGCAACTGAGCACCCCACTTGCAAATATTTTAAAACGGTTAAGTAATATTTTTTTTTCTATAGAACTGACTGTAAAATAGTAAAATGTAACATCAATCCTTCTTTAATACAAGCACCATTTAGAAAACCAAAAGTTCAATGAAAAATATAAAAGTACAGTTTAATGTGAACCTTTCAACATCTTGAAACACAACAATAAGAAAATGAACTGGACCTTTAATGCTATCTCTGCTTCATACAATCTCAAAGTAAAGCCAACGTAACATGGTTTCTCACCCTTTTCTTTCTTACATGTGTTTTGGATAGTATGATGGCGAATTCTCAAAAATTCCGATTAGGTGTACTTCGCCCGAATTTTCAGACAAAATTTGTTTGTCGGTCGAATTACTTTGGGACAAATCGCATGTAAAACACATCTATTAATCCAGCTGCACAGAGCCTGCAAGGTGCTGTAGAACGTTGTGTCATTCTAAATATGGTCAGAAGGGAGCTTGTTTGGGTCTTCATACAATGTTGATGTTTTTAGTATGACACGCAGATTACAAATACCGCCACTCTTAGAATTGCTTACACTAGTAAAATGTCCCTGGGGCACTTAAGAGGGCAAAACTGACCGAAAAAAACTCAACCGGTGAATGGTAGCCTGATAAGTCATTGTGTAGCGAAAGTGCTGAAAAAACGAGCTGAGAGCTCGATGGTGGCAACATCAGTGACAGAGAGTGGATGGGTGACAGGCGGCAGCAGCATGGAGAGTCATAGAGTGGCACAATGACATTCTGGAGGTGGCTAAAACAGGAATAGGCCCACAGATGTAGGCACAATGACACAGTGTGGAGCACGACATCAGCCACAGCACGCAGGATGAGGTCAGAACAGGGCACAAATGACATTCTGCGAGGTGGCAAAAAACTGGAGTAGGCCACAGAAGAGTCACAATTGACACAGTGATGAGGTCATGGTAGCACGAGCATGAGGTCAGACAGTGGCACAATGACATACTGTAGGTGCAAAAACTGAAGTAGGCCACAGAAGGGCAGCAATGACACAGTGTGGAGGGTACGTGCAGCGGAGGCCACAGCAGCAGCATGAGGTCAGGAATAAGGCGACAATGACTTTTCTGAGGTGGCAAAAACAGGAGATAACGCCACAGTGAGTGCACAATGACAACAGTGGTGGATGTCACGGCGAAGCCAGCCACAAGCAGCAGCATGAGGTCAGAGAGTGGCACAATGACACTGTGTGGAGGTCACGGCAGCAGCACGCATGAGGGTCAGACATGGCAACAATGACCAAATTCTGGAGGTGCAAAACTGGAGTAGGTGTCACAGAGTGGCACAATGACAAAGAGGTGGAGTGGAGGTCACGCATGCAGCAAGCATGAGGTCATGCAGTGGCACAATGACATTTCTGGAGGGGCAAAAACTGGAGGTAGGCCACAGCGTGGCCAATTGACACAGTGTGGAGGTTCAGCGGCAGCAGCACAGCATGAGGTCAGAGAGTGGGCACAAATGACAAAATCTCTGGGAGGTGGCAAAAACTGGAGTAGGCCACAGAGTGGCACAATGACAAAGTTGTGAGGTCACGGCAAAAGCAGCAGGCATGGAGGTCAGGCAGTGGAGCACAATGACATTCTGGAGTGGCAAAAACTGGAGTAGGCCACAGAGTGGCCCAATGGACACAGTGTGAATGTCCGGCAGCAGCAGAAGCAATGAGGTTCAGAGAGTGGCCAATGAACAAATTCTGGAGTGCAAATACAGAGTATGGCCACAGAGTGGCACAATTACACAGTGTGGAGGGCATGGCAGCAGCAGCATCTAGGTCGAAACATGGGCAAAATAGACATTATGAAGGTGGCAAAAATAGGAGTAGGCCACAGAGTGGCACAATGACACTGTGGCGGTCACGGCAGCAGCAGCATGAGGTCACACAGTGGCACAATGACATTCTGGAGGTGGCAAAAAACAGGACTAGGCCACAGAGTGGCATAATGACAGAGAGTGGAGGTGACGGCAGCAGGAGCAACAGCATGAGGTCAGAGAGTTGCATAATGACACAGGTTTGGATGTCACTCATGCCAAGGCAAACACCAGATTGGGTGGGCACATAGCAGTCCGCTGGTAAAGATGTTGTGGCAGATGGGAAACTGTCACAGATGTGTGAATCAGGCGGTGGCGGCCAATCAGATAGTGGCTGATGCAGGTAGTTTGACCCAGACTCATTTCTCATCAGTTTGGTGTAGGACTGTCATGGCTGATGTAGTGAAATCCTGGCCCGATCCACACGCCTGATTTCATCTCTGACAAAGGTCAGTCGTTCCACATTTTCCCTGTGACAAGCGGGTTCTCCAAGGGTAACGATGGCCCCCAGCCGTGCACTGAACACACCGCGTCTGATGCCACACTACTGCCCGGGACAGGACACTTCTCCACTGCAAACTCGGTCATTTGGCGGCCACACAACCGTTATGGCTGCCCAGTAGTCCAGCGGATCTTCTAACGTGAGGATGGCAGATGGTGGTGTCCAAGTAGGGCCAGCCAGCCACCTGTTTTGGTTCAGGGTCTGTGCTGCCAGGTCCTGCTGCGGCTGCTGGGCTGCTGGCGACTGCCTCTCTCTCACTATGGCGGGTGAAGGAAGCTGCTCATCATTTGACTCAGACTTATGTTGCTGCAGATGGAGCTGGTACTGGCTCTGCTTCCTACCCCGGCAGGAGTGGGTGAGTCGTGCCGGTGCAGATGGAAGGCCAGACATACGTGCCCCCCCGCACCTTCCCCCAGCAGCCGCGGCAGTAGTACGTGAGCGTGTAAATAACCCCCGGTCATACCTGTCAGAGGAGAGCGATTGCCGCACAAGGCAGGCTGGGCAGCGGCCGACTGACTACAGAGGGATTTCCCTATATTATTAGAGCTTTTTCCTTCCCTCTCAGCAGCTGGGAAAAAGGCATCCCATTTGGACCGGTTAGCGAGACCAATAGGTGAGTGTGGGAGCCAAAAGTCATTCCTCTTCCGGATGCTGATATTCGGTCTGTTCACTAGCCATGCAAAAAAAAATACAGCATGCTGCGGCGGGCCACTTCACAAGTGACGCTCGAGGCTCTCCCGCCTCCAATCTCCCACTGTATACTGCCACGGTGCTTGCGGGTCATCTGCCCGTCTTCCTCATCTCTATCTACCTCCCCCAGCTGCTTGCCCCTCTTCTTTTGCCCTGGGTAGAAAATCCACTATTTTCACCAGACAATGCTTTGCTCCAATGTATCCTCCTCCTCCATTCAGCCCCCACCGGATCATGTGGCGCGAGATGTGTCACCACGTCTCCGTCCCTGCCCAGACGATTTTTCGCTCTTTTCTGGACTGAAGCAGGGGAAATGTGTTTTATTCATCCGTAGCCCTGGAAACTGCAAATAAGTGGCCATCCTCGAAGGGCCCTCAACAAACGGCAGGGTCACGCTGAGCTCCCATGGCTGACAAAAAAGTTACAAGGGGATCCTGTCCCTGGATCATCAAAAAAATGTTAATGGCCTTTCTCTGTACATACAGTCGGTCCAAATGTGAAAAGTGGAATTCCACGGGTGGAAAATGCTACGAGTGTGTTGGGGGGGGCCCGTTTGCGTGCAACTCGAGGGAGTGTTTTGGCTTTGTAGGAAGGGATGAGGCAGCACATTTCCGGCCATTTTCAGAATTTTTAAAGATCGGTTTGGGGAAGATTCAGGACCTTTTCAAAAACCAGATTGAACGTGGCCCCATGCAGGGCGCAGGGGACCATCCCTCCCGGGCAGTCGGACACCTGTTATCCCTTTGCCCCATCACCTGGTTCGTTTTGCATTTGGGGCGGGAGAAACCCCCAAACATCATTTCTTGCTGATGAGCAAAATAGTTCCCCCCCTGTGTGATTTGGGAAACAAACCATTAGTTCTCAAATGGTGCAGGTCCCCTTTTGGGAAAAAGGAAAGGGACTGCAGTACCAACAATTTGGGAAAGGGAGCACGGTCAGTGCAACTTGGAGGGTTTGGGAGCTTTTGTTGTCTTTTTGCAATCCCCTCGTAAAAACAATGCTGGCGCTTTTGAGTAGCGAGGAGCGGAGCATTGGACCGGAGTGTGGCAAAGAGAAACATCCCTTTGCAGAGGTGGTGGGAGCCTTGACTGGCTGCAATCCCATGGTGCCACTGGCCGTGTGCTGCTGCGGCGGCAGTAGGGGCCACCCATCGACCCATGTTTTCCCAGGCCACGGAGGTGAGCTCATGGGGTTGAGCAGGGCCCCGGGTGCCAACGTTAGCCCCCGGGCCCCGCTTCATTTCGCCCAGTTCTATATACCCATTTGGCCCCTCTGGTGTCTTAGAAAAGAACTGCCACCCGCCGAGTAGTATTTTCCCGCCAACGCTCCGCATGAGTGACTATACCACCGCTGCTCGCTGAGCCCCGTGCCGTACTTTCTTGGACCGCAAAAGGGGTTTTCTACCCGAGGCCTTTGGCTCCGACCTCACACTGTGTCCCCCTGTGACTCCGGCCACGCAACCCATTTGCTTGTTATTGGCATATTTCTTCCCTGCAAGTGCTGCTGATCCCCCCCTCAAATTGTTTTATCCTCGCTATAAGTGGGGCTGAGCCCCGACCCCCATAGTAGATTTTCTGGTGAGGGAAAGAAGGGACAGGGCGGGTTGGGACAGGTGGGGCCGTGACCGCTCCCGGGCCCTGCAACAAATTTTTGGTTGTGTTCACCCCACCGACTCTTGGTGGGTTGTCAGATGTCATCGGGGGGAAGTGGATGACCTAGTCAACCAAAACAGAAAACCATTGGGTTGCTGAACAAACACCGGCCGCTAGATGACACGGCAGTTCTGGGCCTCACCGAGTGCCCCCTGCTGCAACGTCCCTTTGCTTGCTGGACCTGGGCCTGCTCCAGGAATGTTTGTGCCACTGCCACTCGCAGGTGAAGAGCCTGCTCTCTCTGTCTGACATATTGTTTGTTCAAAAATGTACAGACACTGTTTGTGAAGAAACTGTATATGATAAATACACACCTGTATTTGATTCCAAATGAACTTGGGTAACCCTTGGTATAATTGCGCTCCAAATTTGGCAGAAAATTAATTGTATGTGTCGTTTAAAAAACACTGTGTATTTTACTGAATGTAAAAGCACAAAACAGGCTTAATTAACTTGGGATATGAATTTTTGTAAGGCAAAATTGCTTCTTTGGCGGTGTGAAAAAGAAGGTTTATTTTAGTGACCACAACAGCAGAACAACGCTTAATTAACCCTGGATGTAAATTGCGTTTAAAAGAATTGAGCAACCAAAAAATACCAGCTTTGTAGCGTGTTACAATGGCGTGTATTTTACGGTACAGAACAGAAAAAACTTGTAATTAAACCCTTTGGTTGTGAATTTTTGCTACAGGAAAATGTCTTTTTGGCGGTGAAAAAAGAGGTTTCTTTTAGTGACCACAACAAACAGAACAAAACCCTTTAATTAACCCTGGATTTAAAATTTCGCAAAAGAATTGAGAACCAAAAACTACCAGTTTGTAGGTGTTACAATGGCGTGTATTTTACGGTACACAACAAGAGAAAAATTGTAATTAAACCTTCGGTTATGAATTATTGCTACAGGAAAAATGTTTTTTTTGCGGTGAAAAAGACGGTTTCTTTTAGTCAAACAGCAGGAAACAACGCTTAATTAACCCTGGATGTAAATTGCGCAAAAAAATTGAGCCAACCAAAATGAAAAGGTGGTATTTGGATTGTTAAAAACGCTTTTTTCTTTAAATGAATACAACAGGAACAGGCTTAGATAACCCTTGGATATTTAATGTGCTGTGAGCAGATAGCATTAAAATGTATATACAGCTGCACTGGACGCACACTGGACTTCAGATCCAATACCCCACAAAATCAGAATTAGAACGTTAAGCGAAGCAGTCTCCGAGACAAGCTGAGACACCACCCAAAAATCGCTGTATAAAAATGAGTTCTTTAGTAAGAGATATCATAAGCAGCTGCGGCAGCACCTTCCCTAATCAGTACAGTGAGAGCGGTATGAGCTCCCAGCGTCGCGCCCGGACTTATATAGTGCGGTGACGTCACAGAATCCCGCTGGTCTCTGATTGGCTTCATCTCTGCACATTTCATGTAGGCTATGCCCTTCTTCCTCCCAGAGTTCTTTGCCCATGTGTAACGGCATGTGCTCGCAGCCATTTTATCAATCAAAAGCACACTTCGTTCACGCGAAGTACCCCAAAGTTCGACTTCGTTCAGAACCGAAGTTTTCCTGAAATTCTAAACGAATTCCACTTCGTTAGAATCAATTTGCCCATCTCTAGTGGTTGGGCATCTCTGCTCAAGAACTGGACTGAGGGCATCACTTACTGTAGGTGTATGTATTCTGTATAATTTTATGTTTTACTTGGTGGAATTTATTAAGTTTGTATTTGATATCACTTAAAATGGGCACTGTTTCAACAAGGTTTTCATAAATCAATAGTACAAACGGATAATAACCATTGTAATATATCTTTCTCTTTCAAGAAAATAATCATTTTTATATAGAAAATGGATTATCAGCTCACTGTGGGGGTCATATAAATGTTGCCCATAGATGTCTACTGAGAGGGGAAAGGGAGAAGCAGGAGGTACAGGGAGAAAGACAGACTGTCGGCCCCTAAAGCTATATTAACGTGGGTCATCAAATCTTATGACAGTCCTCTTTCAATGCCAGTGGATGGGGTTCCCATATCCTGTTTACATGCCTCTGAAATGGTCTGCACAGATTTCGATCCACAACAAATAAGTGACAAGTCAAATGTTTGGATTTTGAGTGTAAAAACTGAATATTATGTCAACAAGGGGGCTTAGCCTCAAGTGAATCTACTAAGAATGCAGTTATGATCGACTTCAGAGAAACTGAGTCAAGATCCTGCTTCAGTCCAATTCTAAGAACCACAGCTGATGAGTTAATGACCGGTTAGGAAGAACAATTCGCATCCCTTTGTTGGATTCCCAGCAGCACTGCTCATTATTGTTCTACTGGGCCTCAAAGGTTATAGTACTGTGTGGATGTCTACATTATTATGGTGAATAGGAGAGGCATTGTAAGATGAGACAGGCGGAAGTTGTAGGGTAGAACAGTGATTTTTATTATTTTTCTTTTATCATAGGGAACTTTGTTGTCAGGGCTGAAGGCTGAACAGAGTGGAAATGATATTTTGTACATTGGATCGCTGGGGGCTGAATGGGATACATATAGGATACATATAGGATATTTTTGCATGGAACTGTACGTTGAAGGGATGAGGAGTGATGTTTTAATATGGGACTGTATAAAACGTTTTTGTATGGAGAGACTGCAGGGAATGAAAGGGATGTCTTTATCCTAAGCCGCACCTAGGTTGAAAGAGAGATGAAGGTTTATATATACTACTCACAAAAAGTTAGGGATATTTGGCTTTTGGTTATATTTCAGGATGAACATAAAGTTTCTTGACTTTTTTTTAAATGCACTAAACGAGACCTTTTCTTAACTATAGAATGCACATGTCCATCTGTTCAGTGTTTCTGTACTTTTTGCATAACTTGCTGATTTCTAACAAGGAGCTTAATGGCAAAAATTCCAACAGCTGTTTGATCCCTGAATCGTCCACAAAATTGAGTTCAATTTGAATTGGGATTTAAACAGTTCTCCTCATCACACTGTTGATATCATGAGACTAAGAAAACACCTTACAATTGATCAACAATAGCTCGTCATTGTGAGGCTTCAAGCAGGATGCCCTCAGAGGGAAGTGGCCACTGAGCTTACAGTGTCATCAGCAGGTTGTAACAGAGATACGGAGAGCTAGAAGAGTCACAGAAAGGCAAAGAAGTGGACGTCCTTTGGCTCCATCACACACTGATGACCGCTTTATTGTAACCAATGCCCTGCGGAACCAGATAATGAATATCATACAACTCCAGGTACGTTTAAGGGAGGTAAGAGGCAACCAAGTGTTACGTCAGATTATTAGTAACCATTAACATCAGAGTGGTCTGATTTTTAAAATGTAGAACAACCCCTTTAAATATATAACTAAAGAGACCTGTTAAAGGGGTTGTATCCTTTCATTAAATGGTCTTGAGAATAAGGGGACAGTGAAAACAAGCAACTTTACAATTGGATGTCATTTGCAAAGCTGTCTTGTTTTCATTGTCTGCCTTATCTATGTTTTGTGTAAACACTGTTCCCCAGTGCCAGTCGGATCCCACCTCCTTTCATTACATTGGCTGCCGTCTCTACTAATTTACATTGTTCGGCCCCCGGTAGTATTCATGGGAGCGCGCATTCCTGCCTCTCTCACTCAGAATATGGGGCCGGCAACAATTTCACTCTAAACAGCCACCAGCTCCTCAGTGACACTGCAGCTGCTTCTACAGTCAAAAAACAACAGAATTGTGCCTCGGTGCTTAATGAATAGTACAAAAAAAATGAGAATCTAGAAAGAGAACAAAACGTGACTTTTAATGACTATATTTTCTATTTTGCCATAGGCAATCTTAAACTCTATCAGTTCTCAATCTATAAAGCACTAAAACTTAACTTTTATTATGTATAACACTTAATCTCGATACACACTATTTAAAAACCTGATTTCTAACCTCTCAATTTATCCTTTTCTAATTGTGTAGGAATAACTCCGTTTCTATTATCAAGTCTGGTGGAACACCACCTATTAGCAGGGAAACCCTATATATACAGTGATTTGCTACCTCCAAAAAGGAATCCAAAACATCTTACTTGGGCAGTCATCCCTAATCTAATGGGCATGAAACATATAAGGTTTCCTTGTGAGACCCTCTGCAGTAGGTAACACAGTAGAAAGAGGTAGGAAATCACCTGTCCCCTGATGAAGCCAGTTAGCTGGTGAAACATGTTGGGTAGGTCATGCATGACATTTTAATTTGTGATTTCCTACCTCTTTCAACTGTGTTACCCGCTGCAGAGGGTCTCACAAGGAAACCTTATATGTTTCATGCCCATTAGATTAGGGATGACTGCCCAAGTAAGATGTTTTGGATTCCTTTTTGGAGTTAGCAAATCACTGCATGTACAGGCAGTCCCCGACTTGCATTGTTCCGACTTACATACGTCCCCTAGTTACAAACGGAGACTTATGGGGTGTGGCTGACATTCAACACTGAGTCATACCCCATGATAACCAAGTGCCAGCATGCCACAGCTGCACATGAGATACAGAATGTTAGGTAAAATCTTCTAAAAAAAAAATGGCACAGACAGCAAAACAAATGTAAAAACTGTTCCCTGCACGATCCAAAACTGGAAAAAAAATTTAATTACATTTAATAAATATATCTGTTCTGACTTGCAATTTCAACTTAAGAACAAACCTACAGTCCCTATCCTGTTTGTAACCCGGGGACTGCCTGTATAGGGTTTCCCTGCTAATAGGTGGTGTTCCACCAGACTTGATAATAGAAAAGAAGTTATTCCTTCACAAATAGAAAGGGATAAATTGAGAGGCTAGAAATCAGGTTTTTATATAGTGTGTATCGAGGTCAAGTGTTATACATAATAAAAGTTAAGTTTTAGTGCTTTATAGATTGAGACATGATAGAGTTTTAGTTTGCCTATGGCAAAATAGTAAATATAGTCGGTGCTTAATGCTCCTGTGAGTAAGGGGTCGGCAACAATTTCACTGCTGCTTCTACAATCAGGAAACAGCAGAATTGTGCCTAGGTGTCATGTGTAAACATAGAAGTCAGATGGATCTGTGCTGTGGATGAGTTCATATAAGACTGGATTCAACTGTAACAAACCTTCAGCTGTGAGAGGAGAAGAGATCTGTGCTCTAAGTTCATAGAAGACTGTCTAGACTGAATGCAGGCCTGTGGTATGTAAACAGCTCTTACAAAATAAGACTGCATAGGGAGAAGACAGTGACATGTGGGCTCAGAGAGGGGGGGCGGGACACACTTACTCGGGAGCGAGCATGAACAGTGAAGGGGGGGATGATGTCATCCCCCTTCAGTTAAGAAACACACAGCTGGGAGGGAAAGAAACGCCCCTGGATTTCAGGAACTGAGAAAATCAAGCTTCAAGAAAACAGCCAAACTGATGAAGCGATACAGCCCCTTTAAATACTGAGCCAAAAATTACTGGGGGATAGGGACAGAGCTAAACAACTTCTATCCAAATCAAGTTATCAGCATTTTACCTGACTATGACCAAAGTATGCACCATGTAATTTGGAGAAGTTTGTCTTTCATTAATGTTTCACTTCTGAAAAAACTCAGACACACAATGTGGAGATATAGACCAATTACTGCAGCCAGGAGAGCAATTATACTGTTTCATCTAAGCAAAGAAGATGTCAAAGAGGAAGTAGGAATGTTGTCTACCGAGAAATAATCAATTTTCATTAAATGCAGAGAAGCAGAAGGGAAAATTAAAAAGTATCTCAATCCCAGGCCTCACATTTAGTAGATCTAAATCAAATGAATAATTTTATTTAATACCTCTTTCATTGAGTAAGATCCAGTGAGAAGGAATATTAGATTAAAGCATTTTATACAGATTAGCGGCCATGTTCCATATTATGCCTGGCAAAGGTCACATTTTAAGCAATTGCTTTAGAATGTTTTGTCAAATAAACTACTTTAATAAATGGTAAATTTATTACTTTTTCAAGTTTTCAAATAAAAACTACACACAGGGGAACATTTGCTATTTCTTTCTAAAATTAGACAGTTCAAGCTTGCACTAAGGAGTCTAAGATTGCACTAAATTTATAACAGTCCAAAAAAAATTAAAAAAGGTCAGCACCTCCCAAAACTGCAAAATAAATGCAGCTTGAATGTTAGTGTTTGCGGAGTGCTGCTATCCATTTTTGTGTGTTTGCATTTTTGTTATAACAGCCACCTCAGCTGCGCATTATATTTAGCAATTTTTTGAAGTGCTGTCTGATTTTTTGGGGGATTGTATGTATGGGGGAGCCTCTGCTTCTATTTTGCTCATGTGTACACTCCATTCATCTACTCAGGCTGCTTTTAATCAGTATAAATTATAGCTGGAATATTCATGTCCTGAAAAGTATAAAGGCCTGGAATTGCACTAAGAGAGGTAAAATTTAAGGGAGGTCCCCATCTTAGCTGGGGTCACCTTGACGTTGGTGGATGGACCCTCATAGTGTTGATCAAAAATGTGTGCAAAGAGCCTCAGATTTTTGTATTTATTACACATAACAGAAATGCACTTTGAAATAATTCATGTTTTCGGTGTTTGTCTCTTCTTAGCATTTCCAGAGTGCTGCTGTCTCTTATTATGTGTTTGCAAATTTATAATAGTTGCTGATGCTGTTTGATGATTTTTGTGCATCCATGTTATTGTCCAGTTGTCTTAGACCAACTATTAGCTGACTTACTTTGCACCAAAACCATATGCCAGAATTTTAGAGCATATTGTCAAATGTAGGCCACACCCATTTCCTCTCAGTCATGCCCACTTTCTGCCAGGCTCTGCCTTTTTGTCAGGTGAGGCACAAAAGTGTCTAAAACAAATTAGTTTGTCTGCACCGAAAATCACCATATTTTGATGCATTTTATGACATATTTCTGATATGACCACTATGATAAAAGTTCCCCAATACTGTACAGTATATTGAGTATTCGTTAAAAGAAGTATCTGCAGTATAAAAGATGGAGATTAGGAAAAAAATTACAGAGGTTCAGCATCTGGGATCACAGACTCAGTAGATTGGAGAACAACTTCTAAATACCTAGAAATCCCTTATTAATACAATACTATTACATTTCTGCATTTATCGCCGTATGACTTGTCTATTCATAGAAGAGTACAAAACTAAGCACATTACTAGGCCATATACAGCCAACCATCTAACATTAGTTCATTAAAGAGAACCTGTCACATAGTTTATGCCACCCTTGCTGAGGGCAGCACAAGCTAGTGACAGACCTGCTGTTTCCAACACTTGCCTTTTCTGTAAGTGCTGTAGTTTTCAAGTATTT
>JAODAL010028905.1:0-52553 GCA_025379985.1 Phyllomedusa bahiana | reverse complement strand
TCTGTCTTATACACGTGATAAGCCTGAAGCATATGATGCCATATGGGAGCCCTGGATTGCCTATTGGGAACGGTTACGTTCATAAGCGCCCCCCCCCCACCCTTCCCGTCCTGTACCTCTCCTTCTGTATCTAGTCCAGTGTTTCCCCATGTATGTTCTACCTGTATACTGCATCCTGCTTTATGCCTTGATGTATGTTTTTTTGTTTGAATACGTCATTTGCTTGGCTTTGTTATACTGACTCACATTTACGCCTACGTCTAGGCCCTATTTTACCTTTCACTATTGGACATATGGTGTAGCTTATTGAATACGCTTTATTCTGTGATTTGTATCTCAAAAATGTTAAATAAAAATACAGTTAAAAAAAAAAAACGCTCCAAAACTGCACCGTGTGAAAGCACCCTTAGGGAAGCCACACCTACCCGTCGCAGTGTGCTGAAACTATCGCAAGCCCATAATAATGTGTCTGGGACATGCTGCGCCAAGATTGTAACATTTTTTGTGCCTTTTAAGACGCTTTTCTGTAGCCACAATCGTAAATGAGGGCCACTGTGTGTTGCACTGACAGCAGCCTGTGTCATACCAACACAGAATGTAATGTATTAGCATACAAGAGTTTAGTAAGGGTATGTTCACATGGTATATTGCAGTGCGTCCTAGTCCTAGACGCGCCACAATATGCCAGGTGTTTTAGCAGTATACACTGGCGAGCACGTACTTCTAAAGTGTGGGCCCCACTGACTTCTATCATCCCCCGGAAGAAGTGACATGTCACTTCCTTCCCCCAGTGTTCAATATGGGCGTGAATCATAGCTGAGAGCTATGAATTACAGTAATTGCGGGCCGCTTTTCAGGCATTTTGCAGCGCAATTACACGCTGAAATACACCGCACAATTACGACGCGTGAACATACCCAATATGTTAAACAAAAAAAACACTAAAAAAAAAAAAAAAAAAAGGAAAAAAAAGTTGTGGAAGTGTGGAAAAAATAAAAAAATATTGTGCATACTTAACACATAAAAAACTACAAATACATATACAAATAATAATTAAGCTAACTGGCTATTTTGTGTGAACTGTGAATGTTGTAAAAAAAAATGTTTTAAAAAACAAATGCAGAAAAATAATTTATGTTCACACTGAAATTTTTTTTTGTTAAATTTACGCAGTAATTTATATGTAAACTCAAACCAAACCTCCCAAAAATATAACTTCTCCCTGTGTCAAAGGAAAATTAAAAAAAATGAATATTGAAACGCAAGGAGGCAAAAACTGAAGAATGTAATGGTTATTAAGGACTTTTAAGGCCTGGTGCTTAAGGGATTAAAGAGGTTGTCCAGGACATGGTTTTATTTATTAAATAGCATACTGCTGCTTTAAAAAAAAAAAAAAAAAGGGTTCTGTCAAACGTATGATGATTGGCCACAAGAGTCACATGCCTTTGACTGACATTACTGTTTGGAAGTGCTCCGAACAGTGAGGGTGCTTTCACACGGTGCGGTTTTGGTGCGTTTTTGATGCGTTTTTTGTGCAGGAAGGCACAACAATTAATGCTATACATTGTTGCACAAAAAACGCATCCAAAAAAAATGCATCAAAACCGCACCGTGTGAAAGCACCCCGATGCCAGTCAATGGCACGTGGCCGCAGCAGCTAATCAATGACAGCAGCTGAGACGTCCCATTTGACAGAAGATGGGCAAAGGGTGAGGATAGGGCAGCGCTGGCACCTTGGTAGTCCCACAGTTGGGTCATATGCTATATGCTGTAGCCACTTGCACATGTGCCACCAGACTCTTTCTCCAGCTGCGACCAGAAGAAAGTCAACTCAGGATTAATTTATATAAATATATATAATAATATATATATATATATTTTATATATATAATATATAAAACATTGCCATTTGCAGTATGTCTCTTGATTGTTACACCATGGAAGGTTACTATTCCTGGTAACCTAGATCATACATGCCAACTCTCCCGTTTTTGGCGGGGGGTCCGCTATTTGGGTCCCCTCCCGGGGGAGTTGGCATTCCTCCCGCCGCCAGCAGGCGGCGGGGGTTCTTTAAATGGCCGCGGCGACAGAGTAGCGCTAGTGCGCTACTCTTGCGCCCCCGGGCCGCTCCAAAGGCGGGTTAAGCGGCCGCAGCGCCCCCTTCACCCGCCCGGAGTCTAGCTGTGCAGGTAGGAGGCAGGAGGGATCGCTCCCTCCTCCCTCCTCTCCCTGTATGTCCGGCGCCGGTGTGTGCGCCGCACATACAGGTCAGCGGCGCAGGGGAAGTGACGCGCGGCTGCTCTCACTTCTCCCTGCGCCGCTGAGGAGATCGTCCGGAGCGGCCGTGCTGCAGGAGCGTGGTGAGGTAAGTGGATTTTATTATTTTATTTTTATTAGCTATATGGGGGGCTCTGCCTGGCGACAACGGGGGCACTACCTGGCAACAGAGGAGGCATCTACCTGGCAACAGAGGGGACATCTGCCTGGCAACAATGGGGCACTACCTGGCAACAGAGGGGACATCTACCTGGCAACAGAGGGGGCACTACCTGGCAAACAATGGGGGCACTACCTGGCAAACAATGGGAGCACTACCTGGCTAACAAAGGGGGGCACCTACCTGGCTACAGAGGGGGCATCTACTCTTGGCTACAAGGGGGCATCTACCTGCCTGTAAGGGGCACTACCTGCTTATGGGGGGTTACTACCTGGCTATAAGGGCATCTACCTGGCTTTCTTCCAAAGCCGTTATGCAGTTAGGTGGAGTGGGTGTGGCTACGCGCGCCGCCCACTACATTCTCCTGCTTTTTCATTTTCAAAAGTTGGCAACTATGACCTAGATGTTTGCTGTAATTAAAGGATATATATTTCATGAATTCAAGAGGAGTTGTGCCTTAGATTTGCTGAAGCTTAATACAGGAATGAAAAAACTCTCCCACTGGGCACCCCACAGACTTGCATAAGAAAGGTGTGAGGTACCAATATTTCCTTGAGGGGCAGAAAGTGGAAAAAAATAATCAATGGCCCAGACAACACAACAACCATTACAGGAATGTTAACCCTCCCCTGTACTATCCAAAGCAAAAAGTTTTGGCAGGAGTTACACTTAAAAATGTACCTGCTCCAACTAACATGCAAATACAGCTTAAAGGGAACGTGTATTTAGAAAAAGACTTGTTGTTTAACTCAAATTTTCCATATCAAATTAATATTTTTTTAAAATTCTGAATTCCTGCAGTTTTCACTCTGACCACTAGGCCTAATAATAGTCTCACACTTCCTATTCTGTAGGGAAAGATTTTCAGTAGTCTGCTTAGTATCAGTACAGACAGGATTACACTGAAAGGCAACACCAATGTGTATAGATACAACAGGATCCACAATTTACAATAACTTGTCACAGCTGATCCGCTCCTTGACTTTTTCCCAAGTCACAGATCATGTCTAGAAAATGCTCATATAGAAGTCAATGGGTCTGCTCCTGTTTACAGGCTTCTATGTCCATTAAGCATCTCTCAGTCATGATGGCTGCTCCCATAATAACAAGAAGAATATGCATCAGTGTCTCTATGTGATGCTTTTCTGTAGTGACCAGGCACCACTCCGTGCATGCAGGGGGAAGCGCGATTAGGACAGACAGGTACACATGTGCTTCCCATTATGTATGTAAGGCTCCTTTTGACATACAGAATTGGACTTCTCTGAAGAAGCCCAGCACACGAAAAACGCATAGGTAATTATTATTACAGCCATCACTTGTTTGATTATCATGTAAACTTTATTTCATTATTTTCATCATGTGTAATTTTTCATGGTACCATGTTTGCTTAGTGTATAAATTAACAAAACAATCAAGATATACATTTTTTTGGACATCCCATATGCAATCAGTATTTGATATACATTTGTATTATTATTTTGATAACACTATAACTTCTGTATTCATAGCACTTTGCTATAGTATTGTTGGATCATCAATTTATTTTTTTATCTTGATATTATCATATCTTGTCAATTGACATTTTTGGTGTTTTTCTGCATATTTATCATCATAATCCCTGTCTGAGTTTGTGTAACTCTCCATGTATTAGGAGAAATATTTTTAATTATATTTTTCTGTAAGTGTTTAGAATTAGTCAATAAAATGTAATTGTCCTTAATGAGATTTCTATTTTTCTCATGATTATATTGATTTTTGAATTTATTTTTTTTTTGTTTATAACGCAAAGGCCTTATCTAAGACCAAAAAAATG
The DNA here is from genome assembly GCA_025379985.1 of Phyllomedusa bahiana. Taxonomy (NCBI): domain Eukaryota; kingdom Metazoa; phylum Chordata; class Amphibia; order Anura; family Hylidae; genus Phyllomedusa; species Phyllomedusa bahiana. The sequence goes on along the minus strand of JAODAL010028905.1, from coordinate 48,300 downwards.
GTTCAGGACCACAGGAAACAAGAAGAGTTCATTTCTAAATTGATTGAAGCAAAGCATGCTGAATCTGCAATTATTGCAGCACTCTGAAGGTTTAAGAACGATCCAACCTGTGCAATAACCGGGCAGTTAAGTGTCACAAAACAACTAGGATAGCTTCCAAGCAAAGTTAACAATTTACAAGGTTTACCTTAGAAATGGCACGAGCTAAGCTTTATCCCCAGTGTGGCTCAGGTAGACATCTCATTGTACTTCGTGTCACATTCTCATTCTTCTTATTCTTTACCCACGGGTTTCGAAGATCTGAGTCCCTTTAAGGCCTATACACCCACCACAAATAGGAAAGTATATAAAGCACACACACTTTGGTTGCTCGTTACTGTTTATTTCATGACTTCATTCAATTTTCAACTATAAATAATGTGATCACACTTATTGTATTAGTGATTATACCTGAATAGGCAATGTCTATTTCTTAAAATCTCTGCTTTGTATACTGTGATGCACTGTATTTTGTACCAGTATAGAATTGATATAACTGTATGTATGCTTTGTATTCACATCTCTCCCTTACTACTTGATCTCACCGAGTTAATTACATGTTAATTATGTGAAAAAACGTGAATCTGTTTAAAAAAAAAAAAAAGGTAATAATTTAGGTCACCGAGTCAGTGTATTATCTCTGTTTTGGTGGCAACAGGGGTGGGCCCTGTGGCTCTGTCTTTAGCAGCACAACTATGAGACTGGAGTCTCCCTCTCTGTCCATATGTTGTCTCCATAAGCCTCCGGTACTCTCCCGAGCTGTTTCAGTGTATGATGGTCCCAGCATAGGAATGAAGCATCTTCCGTCTCTAAAGGGGTTGTCTCACTATAGAGATTAGCTTTCAACATGTAGGGACAAGTAATTGAAGACATTTTCCAACTACATGTCTCTTGATTGTTCCCTGCTCCGAGTGCACACAGGTTTCTCTAGGTTAGTGACCCGCTCTCCCCTTCTCTTTCTGCTCTTTGTTTTATCTGATAGCAGGAAGTGAGGTATCACAGGTTTTCACACAGAACTGCCAGCAACTTGAGAACACAGTGTGTTAGTTGTAACAAACAAAAGGAGACTAGGGGTGCGTACACTTGTTGTCAAATACATTAGTCTTGATTTTACCTTGGGCCTGAGGTAAGAGATTTTATCTGTTCTGGGTGCGCACAGGTTTCTCTAGTTACATCCATAATTTTCCTTCTGTTTTAGACAGCAGGGAGTAACATCATCATGGTTGGAGCTCATTCTCAGAGAAGACTAATTACCTCTAAGGCTATGTTCACACGGCGTAATTGTACGCGCTGCAATACGCCGGGTGATTTGGGAGTCGCGTTGATCAGCACATACTCACGAAGCACGGGGAGGGGCGAGTGGGCGGCAGCACGCCGGCCCCATAGACATTCATTACTCGCGCCACGTATTCGCCGCAAATAACTGACGTCACTTATCTCCCCGCGAGTCCAATACGATCGTATTGTATGCGCAGGGGGACAAGGTGTAATCCATAGTTCTCTAGGAGAGCTATGGGTTACCGTAATTGCGGGGCGCATTTCGCATTGTATTAAACGCAATACGTGGCAAAATACGCCCGCAATTACGCGGCAAAATAAGCTGCGTTAACATACCCTAACAAGATTAGCTTTTGTTTATAGGCAATTGTTTTCACTCCTCAGAGCACTTGTAGCCTGGTTTACTGAAGAAGAAATCTCCTGCACTTATGTCTTTGCAATGTCTCAGCTAGTTACAGAGAAGAAAAATATGCTAATCACTGCTAGTGAACCACCCAGAGCCTGATAGAGGTAGAATGGATTAAAGCTGCTTGTGACTTAGTGAAACAGCATGGTGAGAAAACCCCTCTGAGAGCTGGGCTTGCTGCCTAGTTGTACAGGGACATGTTATTTCAGCAACAACCCAGACTTCAAACCTGGTATATGAATCCACAAAATCATACCTGTGCATGGGCAGTCATCACAATGCTGCTCTCTCTTTAGAAGGAAGTCCTCTCTCCTTGTCTATGTCCATCTACTGCGGTCTTTGGTAATGAGAGGACTACTCTATCTCCAGTCCTGAAACCAACTTTACGAAATTGATGCCACATTCACCATCCCCTCCATCATCTCTTCCCCTTGGCCAGCAGTTGTAGACTTCTACAAGAATTGATGCCTGTATTACTAACTTGAACATAAGATGCATCCATCAGGATCATCTTGACCTTCAGAGCTTTTCCACATGCAACCTCAGATTAAGGGCCACATGTATGAAAATTGTTTAGGTCTAAAACCCACTTTTTTGCCCGTAGTAACCAATGTGCAAAAAAGTGAGTTTTAGACCTAAACAGTTTCATACATGTGGCCCTAAGGCAGGGTTCACACGGCTTAATTGCTGGATGTATTTCGCCCCACAGTTACGCGCCGAGTGCATTGTTCTCGGCGCGTATATGCTGTGAATAAATGACATGTCACTTCTTTCCCCGCTCGCCATATTGTCCGAGCGGGGAGAGGAGACAGAATCCATAGTTCTCTATGAGAACTGTGGATTACCGTAATGCCTGGGACGTATTTCAGCCTGTAATTCGCACAGTACGGCGCGAATTACGTGCTGAAATACGTCCCAGAATAAGCCTTGTGAACATCGCCTAAGTGTATGGAGTTAAGGCAAGCCACGGTGGGAGAGCGGACTCACGGAGGCTCTGTTCCATGAGGCCGAATATGGACAACCTTCATGCTAGAGAGGTTGCCAAGAGATATTTTTCAATTAAAAAAGGCTATAAATTTATGGTACATTTAACCCATTCCCGACATTTAACGTAGGAGCCATTCACACATTGCTTTACACCACATCTGTGGTATTCATTAGGGTACCATGACAAAAAGATACCCTGGTGGATACCACAACATCAACGCCTCAGACATCAGAGCAGACCCAGTCTTATGTGGACTATGTTTGCTCTATTTCCTGGCAATATACACTTTCAGGCTATGTTCACACAGCTTATTCACGGTGTAATTGCAGGACAGATTTCGCCCGCAATTACGCTGTGTGCTCGGCGGCGCGCGGGGGTGAGGGGGCTTTAGCTCGCCAGCCCCATAGACATTCATCATCCACGGCGCGTATACGCTGTGATTAATTGACATCACTTTCTCCCCGCACGCGAAATACGGCGACGAGGAGACGGAATTTATAGTTCTCTATGAGAACTGTGGATTACCGTAATGACTGGGACGGATTTCATCCCGTAATTTTACACAGTACGGCGCGAATTACGGGCTGAAATCCGTCCCAAAATAAGTCATGTGAACATTGCCTCACTGTGCAACTCATGGTTTACTATGCTTATAAAGCCTGCAGGGAATCAGGGCAAATGTAGTCCGCACTGGATTACTATTGCTGTGTTCACCTCTGTAGGGCTGCAGCAGTCACATTAGGGTATCTTTTGTCACAGTACTCTAACCGTTACCAGAGACAGTGTAAAATGTGTGAACAGCCACACTTGAACAAAGCCTGATATAGATAGATTACTATATATAGCGGGGGTTTGGGCGTGTGCTAGAGCCACCATGTACTGTTGGCTAGGATAAGAGATGATACAAACCTCTGGTCATTTTATTACTTAAAAAATGCTGCATCTGCTGTTAGGCGAGGTCTGCTGCATTATAATTGCTGTGGATTTCTGCAATAAAGTCCGGCACTTTACCTAGACTCCAATCGTAAATTTTCTGCCCTGCTCTGTTGTTTTTTGCAACAGGTTTTAAAAAAAACAACCAGCAGCAAAAACTAGCAGAAAAATAAACATTCTGTGGAGACAGAAGGATATTTTTACTATTAAAGTCTATGGGAGATGTTTTCAGTTGTTTTTTCAGCGGTTTTAGAAAATGAAAAAACACAACTGGAAATGTGTACAGTGGAGACATGACCTAAGGGCTTGTCCACACAGCAGGATTTTCGGTCGGATTTACAGACTGTTTTCGGATTTGACGGCTGTCTAAACCGACCGTCAACCATCCTGATAGACTTTAATAGAAAATGCGTTCAGTAGTTCAGATTTTCCACCAGATGGTTTCTGACACTGCAGGAGTTCCTAAAAACTTAGAACGTGTTCATTCTTACGCTCGGTTTTCATGCAGAACAAGAACAGATCAGTGCGAATCCACAGACAGAACCGGTGCCCAAAACCATGGAACCTATGTCAAAATATAGGCCGTATTCTTTAATCAGAATTCGTCCGGCATTTGCTTAATGCCATTTGGACGCACCCTTAGGCTAGGTCTACACTGCATAGGACAAAAAACAGCCTAAAAGCGCTGGCATATTGTGCAACATGTTGTCTTCTCTATTCTAGTCTATGGGGACCACATGAACGATCGTATTTTTGGCGCTTTTAAAAAATTAAGTGCCGAAAATCGTAAAGCTGTGCAGTGTAGGTGCTTTCATAGTTTTGGGGTCTCTCACTTGTAGTACTGCAATTAATACTTAATTAATGCAATTAGTACTTGCTTGATGTCTTGCATACTATAGACACAGTAATTGATTCCTTACTTGTCCTTTCAAAACTGTTAGGCTATGTTCACACGGGTTAACTGCGGGACGGAGTTACGCCCCGCAGTTACGCCGTGTGGCCGGGGTGGGCGCGGGGGGCCCGCACCACGCCGGTCCATAGAGAATCATTTCCAGCGGCATGTATACGGCGCTGGTAATTCACATGTGAATTATCTCCCCACTTGGCGGATTTGCCGAGCAGGGAGAGGAGACATAATCCATAGTTCTCTATGAGAACTGTGGATTACCGTAATGACTGGGACGGATTCAGCCCGTAATTGGCGCACTCCGGCGCGTAATTACGGACCGAAATACGTCCCGCAGTTAGCCGTGTGAACATGGCCTAAAGATAACTGAAAGCAGCTATCTGTTAGCAGCAGGTTGATTGCTGTGAAGTACTGCAAGTGGAAAAACCCACCAAAACCGCTCCATGTGAAAGCGCCCTTAGGCCATGTCCCCACGGCACAGTTTTTCAGATGGTTCTCGGTTTTGAAAACCGGTTGCAAACCGGCTGAACAATTTTTACACAGACCTTAATGGAAAATCCGTGAAGCGGTCTCCACTGCACGGATTTTCCGCCCGGCGGTTTGTCCGAAAAACACAGAACATGTTCATTCTTCCGTCCAATTTTTGGACAGAAGATGAATACATCTATGTGAAGGGGGAGGGCTTTTCTCCGCAAACTATTCCCCCAGGGCCATGTGCATGGCACAAAAACAGGACAAATACCGGTTGGATAAACCAACCGGTATTTGTCCTGTGCCATGTGAACGGCCCTTACACAGAGGGACCTTTCTAATGTGGTTGGGGTGTGCCAACAAGTTGTCAGAGGCTTAAAGGGGTTGTCTCGCTATAATGATTGGGTTTTAATTAAAAGATCTTTAAAAAACAAGCAGCTTTGCAATATATGTTCATTACAAATGTCCTACTGATTTTAAGTTATCCCTGGTAGTAGGAGTGCATCAGCTTCTCAAATCACTATAGCCACTGACCTGTTGATTTTTTCTCTCACTGGCTGTCAGTGCTGGTGACTCATCAGCTTCTCAATACAGGTCAGAGCACAGAGTGAGGCCACTTGTGATGCTTCTGTAGGGAAGGGAGGGGAAGGGCTCTACTCCTGGCTTCTGTGTCTGTGTAGCTGTGCTGCCTGGATTAACCCTGTGTGTGCCTGCTCCCTCCTGTTCTCTACACAGATTGAGGAGAGCAGAGGTGAGGCTGATCTGTGGTCAGTACAATGTGACAGCAGTGAAGTGTGTTACTATAATCATGCTGTGTCTGTGGAGCTTTGACTATACTAATAGATCAGGGGGGCATGTGAACGGTTCATATCCCTCCCTGCTCTGCTGTATTAGTGACACATTGTGATTATAGTAACAACTACACAGGTGCCCTGTGTCTGTTCTGATGGGAGGACAGCACAGAACAGGGTTTGTTTGTTGTTGCTTGAGATATCCGTGGAGATTTGTATGCTAAACAGGGGGTATAGGAAGACTTACATCCCCACCCCCTGCTATTAGCATGCACTGCTTCACAGACCTCTGGTTCCATAGCCAATCATAGATCAGCCCTCTCCCTGCTGTCTCCTGACTCTGTGGAGAGGAGCAGCAAGAGCTCGGCCACAGCACAGTGCAGCTGATCCAGCAGTGAGCAGCCGGGAGCAGACCTAGGCAGGCACACACAGGGTTAACTCTGGCAGCAAACCCCCTCGCCCTCCCCCTGCTGTATAGAAGTTACTGCAGTTGGAGGAGGAGAGCTGTCTGTGTGCTGAAGAGAGAGGGGAATGGGGAGGAGAAGAGGCAGACAAGAAGCACGCCCCTGAATTCAAAAATCCTTTGCTGCCAGACACACTGAGGTAGGCTGAAAGCCTGTAGTGAGACAACTCCTTTAATGATAGATTTAAGTGGAGGGTAGTCATATTGCAGCATAGAGTGCTAGTTGTCAAATATCCTGGGAAAACTAGAACAAAAACTATATCTAACTATATTTACACATACGTTTGTGTGTAATACAGACATACATACACAGGTTTTTTATATACTTACATACATATAAAAGCATATGAAATTCTTGTAAACATTATATACCGTTGAAACCAGACATTTACATACACTACATAAAAAGACACATCTGCTTGTGTTTCTCACTATCTGACATGGAATCAGAATAAACCTCAACTATTTATATTTGCCAAATGCCAGAATAATGAGAGGTAGAACTTTTAAGGTATTTTTATTACTTTCTACAAAGTCAAAAGTTTACATACACTAGGATTACTGTGCCTTTAAACAATTTGGGACAGCCCATGTTTGTACAGATGAACGCAGCACCTTCAGGTATCTAGAAATTGCACCCAAGGATGAACCAGACTTGTGCAAGTCCATAATTCTCTTCCTGATATCTTGGCTGATTTCTTTAGACTTTCCCATGATGCTACACACAGAAGCAGTGTGTTTCTGGTTTGCATAGATGATACATCCACAGCTGTGACTCTAACTCAGATGTTGCCAATAAACCTATCAGAAGCTTCCAAAGATATGACATCATAATATGGGCTGTCCCAAATTGTTTAAAGGCATAGTAATCCTAGTGTATGTATACATTTGACTTTGCAGAAAGTAATAAAAATGCCTTTAAAAAAAATTCTCTCTCTCAATATTCTGGCATTTGGCAAATATAAATAATGTTGGTAATCCTAATTGACCTAAAACGGGTAAGGTTTATTCTTATTTCATGTCAGGTAGTGAGAAACACAAGCAGATGTGTCTTTTTATGTAGTGTATGGAAACTTCTGGTTTCAACTGTATATAACGTGTACAAGAATTTAATATGCTTTTATATGTATGTAAGTATATAAAAAAATAACAGCGTATGTCTGTATTACACACAAACGTATGTGTAAATATAGTTATAGTTTTTGTTCTAGTTTTCCCAGGATATTTGACTACTAGCACTCTATGCTGTAATATGAATACCCTCCACTTAAATCGATCATTAAAGGGGTTGTCTCACTATAGGTTTTCAGCCTACCATGCATATGTGTCTTTTTATATAGTGTATGTAAACGTCTGGTTTCAATGTACTTTATAATATAATATATATATACTTATATATATATTTTATACACTACACAACATATACACGGGGTTTTGGAATTTTATATATACACAAAAAAAAAATCAAAACATGAAAAGTCTCTGTCCTCAGGATCTTTCCAATCCTAAACTATCACTATATTTTTGCCGGTGAATTACAAAAGAAACCAGCCGCATTTTGCCTTTGGTCACATAGTTTTCCAAACAAAGGCACTGGAACATTCAAAAAAAAAAAAAAAAAAATTACAAAGTTGTATATACACCCCAAAATGGTGCCAATAAAAACTAGAGCTTGCTCTGCAAAACAGAATCCTCACACAGGGCTGTAGAAGTCACAGAACAATTTAAAAAAAAATGTTTATATTGCTCCAGATATTAAAACCGAAAACCCAAAAAAGTACAATTGTGTTTTTTCCTGTCTCACTCACAAAGAATGGTTTCTTTTCTCAGTACAATTAAGTCTTGTAAAAAAAAACAACCCATAATCCATTCGATTGTGCAAACTGAAAAAAAATTGATTCTTGGAAGGAAGTAACAAAAACATGGCATAAAAAAAGGTGCTGAAAACCGTGCCCGTCCAGTAACAGGGGGTGTGAACATGCCCCAAGATTTCTGCAAAACTACCGCAGCAAGTATGAAGTGACAAGTCGCCAACCACACAACGAGCAGCTGATAATACCGCGGAGAGGCCGCTGCCGTGTGAACAGCTCCCCTCCTCCGCAGCTCCACGCCCGTCCTTCCAGGTTGACGTCTCCCGTCACAACCTGTCACTCTCCTCAGGCCGCTTAATATAGCCTCTCCCGCCTCTGGCCCCGCCCCTCCCCACATGATTGACACCCGGCGGTGAGCACGGCTCAGTGCGGAGGGCATGGAGGTGACGCTGGGCTGCGCACGGTGGGAGCGGTAGCGCCGCATTTGCCGCAGGTAAAAGTTCCTTCTTCTCGCACGGGGTGTCCGGCTGGAAAGTTCTGAGGCGTCGTCCGCGTGTGTGGACAGGTGCAGAGCCGCTCCGGCAGCTGGTCCCGGCTTTTATCTGGGGCTCACTGCACGGGCTCGCGTTACTTACTTGGGTTTCCTTCTTGGCCGCTTTGTTAACGCTGTGTGGGTAGAAGCTGATGTACAGCTTAGAGAGGGGGCGGGTAATGGCACCGTGCACACCGAGCGTTTTCCTGGTTCACTGCCTCTGTATGTACAGTCAGGCTTGTGATGGATATTTGTTATAATGAGGAGACTTTGGAGCAGGACTGGGACCAGGTATTCTGCTGCCTAAGGGCAAACTAGGCACATAGTGCCCCCGATGGAGAATTCAGCCCCATCAATGCCTCCTTGTGCCCCTTTCCTGCCTGGGATGAAGTGGCGCCCTAGGTGGTTGCCTCGTGGTGCACAATATTTTCTGGTCCAAGGGCCACGTTGTCATATTGTAGCTCTCCCAGGGGTCGCACCAAATCTTACAGTGTTACCCCTAACTGAGACTTTATGGCACTTCAGTTGTAATTACCCACAATGGCTGAGATGAGAATGGGGTCCCCTGCCCTATACTCTAGAGGAGATGAGGCACCTGTTGTCATTGTAGTTTTGGGGGCAGAAGTGGCTTCCTCACCACTATAACTAGAGTGAACACACATGTGTAGCCTCCTCTCCAAATCATCTCCTTCCTGGAGTCTTGAACCTCAGACATTTTTATGGTAAATTCTGGGGCTATGACTTGAAATTAATACTCCTCTGAGGAAGAAATCCAGAGAGAATACATGAACCGATTGTACTGGATAGTTCATTTAGACTGAGTCCACACAGCACATGTCAAAATGCAGACCAAAATGTGACGGCATCATGTCATTGCTGGTCCGTGATTTTGGTGCAAATTTGCGCAAAAGCCGCAGTCGGTTTTCAGGTTTGCCGTCGGCCCGTACATTCAATATATGGGACCGACCGCAGATCCAAGCAGAATACGGCGGAATATACAATGTGTGACATATTCCACTGGATTTTAAACCCCACAGTAAAAATCCACGCTCTATAGACTACAGCCCGCATTTTTAATTACTGTCCATCCAATGGTAAAGCTATGCTGTGTAGACATAGCCCTAGGTTGCTTTAAGTGTCATATACAGCTACAGAACAAAGATATTTGCTTGTCCAGCGAAACGTATTAAAAGCAGCATTTATTTAGGACATCAGGTAAAAAATATATAGCACAAGAGCATAAAGTCTATGCGTATACAGCTATAGTGCTCTCCATCAAAGTGGCAGCCATAGGGCCCATCTACACCACATGGTTTTACCGTCAAACTTTTAGAAAGTTTTCCTATTTTTAAACAGACTGTAAACCATCCCCATCGACTTCTATAGAAAATTCAAGCTGGAGTCTGATTTCAAATCCACTGTTTTCCAAAAAACCTGGAACGTGTACGTTCGTCGGCTGGATTTATGGTGGAAAATGTACTATTTCAATGTTTAGGAGAGCGTCCGTATCCGAAAAACGGCCAAAAAAGCGATAAAGTACTGGTCGGCTTCTGAATCGCAATCCAACAGTTAATTTATCCATGCCGGGCAGAAATACAGAGCCCACCGTAAGGGGCTGTTCACACAGCACTGCAAATACTGGTCAGAAATCCCGACCGGTATTTGCACTGTTTTGGAGCCGTGCACACGGCCACAGAGGGACGGCGTTTGTCCGCGGTTTGCAGAGAAAAGCCCTCCCCCCTCGCCTTTGGACTTTCATATTCCGGCCAAAAACCGGGCGGAAGAATGAACATGCTCAATGTTTTTCAGACCGCCGGCGGTGTGATAAGACGCCCGGCGGAAAACCCATGCAGTGGGGACCGCTGCGCGGGTTTTCCATCGCGGTCCATAGTAAAAGTTGTCACCCGGTTTACAGACAGTTTTCAAAACCGAAAACCGTCTGAAAAACCGGTTGAAAACCCGAGCAGTGGGGACAAGCCCTAAGGCCATGTTCATACGGCATAAAATGGGCCGTATTTCGGTCCGTAATTACGCTCCGAAGTGCGCAAATTACAGGCTGAAAACGGCCCAGTAACTACGGTAATGCACAGTTCTCATAGAGAACTATGGATTACATCTCCTCTCCCTGCTCGTCGAATACGCCGAGGGGGGAGATAATTGACATGTCACTTTCTAGCGGCGTATACGCGCCGCTAGCACTGATTGACTATGGGCCGGCGAAGTGCGAAAAAACTCAAAGCGCCGGCATATTATACAACATGTTGTATACTACACTGGCGGTGAAAGACGGTTGGAGAAAAAACAAACCGTGGAGAATATAGATCCTTTTTTCTACTATAGTCTATGGGGTTGCACGAACAATTGTATTTTCAGGGTTTTTAAAAACCTTAAAGGAGTTGTCTCATTACAAGCTTTCAGCCTGTCAGTGAGCCTGAGCGTTGAATTGAGGGGCGTTCTTCTTGGTCTGTCTCTTCTGCAACCTCTTCCCCCTCCCCTCAGCACACAGGCAGCTCCATAACTTCTATACAGCAAGGGGGAGGGGGTTTCTGCCAGAGTTAACCCTGTGTGTGCCTGCCTAAGTCTGTTGCAGGAGAGGGCTGATCTATGAGTGTAGAGAGGTCTGTGAAGCATTGATTACTAATTATGCAGAGCAGAGGGGATGCAAGTGTTTCCTATATCCCCTGCTTAGCTTACATATCTCCACATCTCCAGCAACAACAAACCCTGTCAGAACAGACACAGGGCAGCTGGGAAGTGTTACTATACTCAGACACTTGTACAGCATGAATTATTCACATGCCTGATCTGTTCTATTAGTATAGTGACAGTTCCACAGACACATCATGATTATAGTAACACACAGGGTCACTGCTGTCACATCTATCTGTGTAGAGAGCAGGAGGAAGCAGGCACACACAGGGTTAATCCAGGGAGCACAGACACAGACGCCAGAGTCCTCCCTCCCCCCTCCACTACAGAAGCATTCTGTGCGGGAGGGGCTCTCTGCTCCTACCTGTCTTCAAAGGTGATGAGTCATACAGACCTGACAGCCAGTAAGATAAGGATCAACAGGTCGGCTGCTATAGAAATTTGAGAAGCTGATGTAGTACTACTAACAGGGCTTACTCAAAATCAGTAGAACATTTGTAATGAACATATATTGCAAAGCTGCTTGTTTTTTAAAGATCTTTTAATTAAAACCCAGTCATTGTAGCGAGATAACCCCTTTAATATCATGATGTTATGCCATGGAGACATAGCCTAAGGCTAGGTCTACACAGCAAATGTCCGTGTTGTCCAAAATCCCACAGCCTTTTGACATTGCTGGACCACATGTTGCATATTCTGCTGGATTTTAAAACTGGCTGGGCTGTGTAAAATCCGTGGGGTGTAGACTACGGCACAGATTTTTCATTGCTGTCTACGCAGAACTGGGTATCGTTCGGATTTTCCGCCAAAAATTCAACAGTAAACCTGTGCTGTGCAGATCTAGCCTCTCTTCTGCCTCTATGTAGATAGTCTCTAAGTAGCAACAATGTTTTCTTCTGTTTTTACTTTGCATTCTTGTTTTGACACTTTCCTTGTTCTGGTACACGAATGCATTGGCGGTTCTATTTGGATTCTCCGTTGCATGTTCCATTAGGAATAACGGAAAAAATAACACTATTTTAGACCTACTCAATGCCAATACACAAAATGCTACCAAAAATACCAAAAGTACAAAAAACTTTATTATCTCTCAAAGGACACATAATAAACAGACAAACAATAATGCAAAGGAAAATACATAGACAAAATACATCAAGCTAAAAATGGTGGTGCCACAGGACACAGCCACACACTAGGTAGTGTACATATAATGTAGTATAGTATCAAATCAATGACATAACAAACATGTATACATAATAGGTAATGCCCAATGATACATACACATCTAATCAATCCTAAGTAGGAAACCTACACACCCAGAGGAGGCACAGGAAGACCCCAACGTACGTTTCCTCCACACCTGGCTTCGTCAGACCTATAAACGATGGACACCACGGTAGGAACACCACTGACTCATTGTAATCAATAGGGTTTGACCTCTGTGACTGAGGCTCCAAACAGATGTAAACCGAGTCTTAGAATAAATGATTGCAGTGGACTTTGGTGACGGAGTTTTTAGTCTAAGGAAAAGCGTTGTTGGTGCTCCCCAAATTCTTTATGCTCATTTTGTGTATATCCTCTCTGATGCAAATGTAGGAAGCCCCGTCGGACCTCGGGTAGGAACTTGAATGTATCTGGAATTAGTTCTCCAGCACCAAAACAGATGCAATTAAAAACATATTCTATATTTCATTAATGTTTAAAAACGGATAGGTCCTCTGACGCGTTTCGAGTGATGCCGCTCTTACTCTATTTCTGGATACGGTCAAGTTTTTGGTGTTAGTGTTGTGGCAGTGTTGTGTGCAGGAGGGGGAACAAAGTTGAATATGATAGAAAACTATTCACTTCTTCCTAGAACATCTACGGGTGGGACATGAGACAGTCTGTGTACAATGGCATGTGATGGGGCGTTCTATTGGTCACAGATTCTGTATGTCCCAAACCTCAGATTTTAATATAAAGTACTGTGTTATATGACCATGTGCCTAATTGTTGAACTCTTTGAATGGCACCTTCTGAGACAGCCAGCTGTGATGTGACTATGACAAGGCTAGCCTGGTATTCTGGTGCTACTGTTGCTCAAAGAAGTAGTGTATCACATCTGACTAACCATGACAGAATATATTCCATATAAAGCTGACCAAACACATTGTACACAGTCGAGTCATGTTATTATGACCGTTATATTTGGAGCAATTTCCATGTTTACACAGACACCTTGGACGGGCGGGGGAGTGACTAAAACAAGGTCCGGTAGTTGTCACAGGTAACGGAGCCATGCGACTGCAATACATCCCCCAATGCGGAGGTTTCGTGAAGGGGGATCCAAAAGGGAAAAAACAGCAATCAAGGGCCCCACAGATGCTAAATTTTGGGTTTTCACGTCGGGGAAAATTTAAGGGGGCCCATTTTTGTATCAAAAGTTTGGGGGCCATGTTTTTCCAACCAATGTTGAACATGTCTAGCCATGTGATATATATTGCATGAACTTGCTGGAAGATCCCATCCAACCAAGGAAGTTAATCGGCTTGTACGGATCTCAAGGAGGTTTTCATACCCAAAATCCTTAGCATGCCTTCCACAGGTGAGTGGGCCCAGAAAATGCCCAAAAAACATTCCTCAACCGGGAACGCCCCATGATACTTATTCCTTTCCCAGCAATGGTTGCAGGGTGTTTGCTTTTTGTTTCTTGTCGGACATGCGAACGTCCATTGGTTCCATGAAGCAACTCAAAATCCATTCTTAGGGTCCCATTAATATGCTGTGAAAGGAAACCTGTACTGCGGATGTACTGAAAAAGAAGAAAGGAACCCCAATTTAAGGTGGACACCTAAATAAGCAAAGATAGCACAATTCTCATACTTCTTACATACACGTCAAGACAGCTCACCACCTTTTTTCCTTCATGAGCATAACTACCTACTCAAAATTGGAAGTATTTAATAACATGACTTGACTGTGTATGTAAACATTGGCTGAACCCATCAACCATCAGTGTATGGTTTGCCCCAAACTTCCACCTGGCAGCAGATATTAGGGCGATAAGGATCAAGCAACTACCCAATCCTTTTTTGTCTTTTTTCTTAGAAAATAAAATCCCCCTTTGAGGATCGGCCCCTCCTTCCTACCCCTGCCCATTTTTTTTCTGCCAAACATGCAGCTTCAACCCCAAATTTAAGTTTTTTGGGGGTAATTAGCGCTCAGTCCTGTCAGCTAGCTAATATGTCCAGCTTCGCTCTAGAAGAATTAAAGGGGTTGTCTCACTACAAGGATTGCTTTTATTTTTAAAATTTTTGCAAAAACAATCACTTTGCAATTATGTCCATTAACATTCCTTCCTTTTTCTGACATACCCCTCTTGTTTTTTTGCTGCATCAGCACCTGGGTCATATAGCTACAGACCTTTTTTTGATCTATCCTGTTTAGGTTGCCACCACTGGTAGTATGCTACTACCTGGCTTTTACTGCAGCCTAGTGATCCAGTAAAACGCCCCTAATTCAAAATGAAAATAAGACGAAAGTGAATAATGTAGTGGAGCACCCCTTTAATTTTTATTCTTTTAAAAAAGGGTTTACACTTTTACCCCTCATCCCTGGAAGGGATCCTATTAAATTTTGTTTTGGAATTCAGCATTAAAAACCTTTGCCCCCACTATGTACTAAACATGCAGGATTATAAGGCAGTGTATAGTCAAAAATTTTTTACTAGTACTTTAACGATTAAGAATTTGTATATAATACTTTAAGGTTTTAAGGTTGCAAATACAGGAAACTTACAGAGGCTTTTAGGACTAAGATTCTTTAAAAATACATAAACATGTCCCCACGGCAAGGTTTTTTGGACTTTTTTTTTTCCACTATTGGGGTTTTTTGGGGAACCGTGGAAAACCTGCAAAAAACCCTTCTCCCGAAACTTAAATTGAAAAACCGCCCGCATCCCCCACAAAAACGGTTTTTTTTCCCCGCTGGGGGGTTTTTTTTAAGACCCCCGCGGATCGCAAAACATTGAAAAGCAAATCTTACGACCGGTTTCAAGACGGAAAATTAAATTGGAGTAAGAAACCCATTTTAAAACGTACCCCGGCGGTTTTGGGTTTTTTTGAAAAAAAAAAGTGAAAAAATTTAATCCCCTAATGGGTGTGTTTTTGGATTTTTGAAAAAACCCAAAAAACCGGGAAAAAACCAAAACAAAAAAAACCCAAAAAAAACATTCGAAGCCAAAAAAAAAAAAAACCGGTTTTGTGACAAAAAGGCCTTGTCCCCACGGCAGGGTTTTTTTGGGGGCAGCCCGGGGTTTGAAAAACCGGCCAAAATTTTACCCAAATTGTGCTTTTAGGGGGAAAAACCCGGGGCACAGTCCCCAATGGGGGGTTTTTTCCGCCCGGCGGTTTTGCACCGGCCAAACCGGGCGACAAAACTTGAAACTGCACATCTCCGCCTTTTTCCGGACGGAAAAGGCACCTCAATGGGGGGGGGAGGCTTTCTCCGCTCACGCGAGAAAAAAGTTTTCCCCCCCGCGGCCTTTGGGGACGCCGCAAAACCGGGGGAAAATCCCCGGCCCGGGAAAAACCGCCCGTATTTGTCCAGCCGTGTAAAACGGCCCCAAACGCCCAAAAACAGTCCAAAAACGCTTGAAATGAGGCAAAAACAGAGTTTTTTTTGTCCTTTTTCCCGTGTGAACCCACTAAAGACGAGGCGTTATTGGACTATGAGGCTGTATATAGTACTATAAGGAACTAGGAGACTGTTTAGTATAAAAAAAACTATGAGGTGTATATAGTACATGGGGGACGAAGACTAAAAAACTATAAAAATGAGGCGTATATTTCTATCCAGTTTGAGACTGTATTTCCCCCAGGGGTCAAACTGCAGCCCCCAGCTGTTGGAAAACTACAACTACATGCATTTATATAATCAAAAACAGGGGCATGAGGGGGTTTTTAGTTTCCCAAAGCTGGAGGGGGCCCAGTTGACCCCCCCTTTTGTTTAAAAAATACATAAGGAGTGAGGCGAAATATGTACGTAAAGGGCCAAGAGACAGTATAAATACTATAAGCTAAAATGTAAATAATATATAAGGACTTTGCTTTTATATTGACAATACAGTTTTTACGTGAGGCTGTATATAGTAATAAGGGAAAAAACTTTTATAAACTTTAAGAACTGTGAGGCTGTATATAGTACTATAAGGACTAAGACTGTATATAGTATTACATGGATTTTGTGGGGAATTTTTTTTAAACTTACTTTTTGAAAAAAGGACTGGTTTTTTTTTTAAAGGGGGGGCTGTTTTTTTTTAAAATTTTTTTGGGGTTTTTTACTATTTAAAGGGCAAAATGTAATAGTATACAAAGGGTTATGTGGCTGTATTAGTACTAAGGGACTGTATATATTGCTACAAGGACTGTGAGGTGTAATAAACTTTTTAAAGGGGTACGTCTTTTTATAATGCTACAGGGGGCTGTGTATATATACGAGCTGTTTTTTTTTATTTTTCAGTAACTGTTTCGTTGCCTAATCCCCCTTCAATGGGGGCAAGGGCTAGTGAAACTGCGAAAGAGCGAATACCCAGGTAATTCCAGAGTTAAACTACTAAAGGCTGTAAATTCCATAGTTCACTGTAGCAGTTCTGTGCTGGTAATGTAGCTGTGTCATTGACAGGCCTGGCAGCTGCGCTGCACTACAGCAGTGTTTCCTGGTTCATACCTGTGTATGAGAAGCCCTGTCCCACCCATTTGTGGTGTCGTCTGATTACTTTCTTTAGTCATTGCCTCTGATTCCGTGTATTTCTGTCAATGTCAGAGCTGACGCACTTCACAATAGAAGGATCGGTCATTGTGGATCTGAGTGGGGAAAAGGTGAACTGTAGCTGCAGGCTGTACCTTTGTATGAAAGTAGTATTTGCTGTAGTCTTTACATTTTGAATTTGATCCTTTCAAGTCCAAAAACAACAACAAGCCGGCAGAACTGTGTGAACATTGCTGTGTGGTTTCCTGAAATGGGTCTGTAGCTTCGAGGGGATGTCCATGTGCTGTAAAATTAATATATTTAAGCTTCTGCTAACCTGATTAAAATAAACTGGTGTTCACCTCCATTGTTAACTCTACAACCTCCACCTCCTTAGTCTTCTGTATACTTCCACTCCGGCAGTAGTGTCAACAAGGGGGAGAGCCCTGTAGAGGGGAGCGTTTTGGGGAAAGGTGAGCACAAAGGGGGGGTATATTTTTTTTGCTTTACAGGACAGCCGTAGCTTAAATTTTATTTTTTAAAACACCCAGACAACCTCTTTACATGTGCTGCTCTGTTTAATAGGGTGTTTGCATCTCGCACATCCCCTGCCTTTTAAAAACCCCCAAAGTGTGATAAGGGCCCACCCCATTTTGGAAGGGCCCCTAAGGTCTCCAGTCGCACTTTCACAGGACTCTCCATTCTGGTCTATGGAAGACTGATCACACCGCTTGCCTGTACTTGTTACTCCCATGGAACATAATGGAGAATTGTGCCCGGCTCTCCATTCTGAGGGGGATTATCGAGGCCCAAATTTTTAGATAGGGCAGGTCCCGCGGGGGGGTCTGGAATTTTTCACGCTTTGATGGGATAAAACCCTTGATATACCTTTAAAGGGGGTTTTCAACTCTCTATTTAGGGTACATAACAAATTGGTGGATTTGCTGAAGATTCTGTCTAGTTGTTTGGATGGTTATTCCACTGCTGGATACAGTTGCTGTACAATGGATAAGATTTTAATAAATCTTATTTACATGTTCCATCCATCAACCTGTGATGCAGGCATTAAAATCCACAGCATGGTAACTTGTGTTGGAGATTTTCCGCATTGAGATTTAATGGGTAAGTCAAAATCTGCAGCAAAACCCCATTGTTGCAGATTACCCATTATCCCAACACCAACTCTCCCGTTTTTTTGGGGGGGGGGGGTCCGCTTATTGGGGTCCCCCCCCCCTCCGGCAGATTTGGGGCTTTTTCCTCCCGCCACGGCCCAGAGTAGCCTGGTGCGTACTCTGGCGCCGCCGTGCCGCGCAACAAGCGGGTGAAGGGGCTGCAGCGTCCCTACCCCCCCATCGTGTGCTGTGCAGGGGGGGGGGCCCCAGGAGGGATCTTTTCCCTTCCCCCCCTTTTTAAAAGCCCGCAGGGTGCGCTTACATACAACAGCTCGCAGGGGGAGTGCCGCGGCTGCCTTAAACCCCCCCTGCTGGCTAGGGATCGTCGGGGGAGCTGGCCGCGCTGCAGGGAGCCGGGTTTTGGGGTAAGTACTTTTATTATTTTTTTTGTATTAGCTATAGGGGGAATTACCGGCTATGAAGGGGGGCAACTACCTGGCAGTGAAGGGGCAATCCCGGCAATGAAGGGGGGCAACTACCGGCTAAAACCAAAGGGGGGCTCTACCTGGTAAAAAAGGGGCAACACCTCCTTTTTAAGGGGCACTACCCCTGGTTTGGGGGGCTATCCTGCTATAAGGGATCTACCTGGCTTTTTTCCAAAGCCGTTATGCAGTTAGATGGTGGCTGTGGCTTATTGAAGGGGCGTGGCACACAAAAAAGACGGGCGTGTCCATGCAAAATTTTGCTTCTTCAATTTCCTGCTTTTTTTTCATTTTTAAAAAGTTGGCCTTTTGATATACCCGGGTAAGTAAAAAAAATCGGGAGGACGGGGGAGTTCACAAGGTTTAAAAGAGCAAAAAGGGGGCAGGTGTGAGGGGCCCGGATGGTGTCAGCCAGGCTCCAGTGTACTGAAACGTCTTGCACTACCACTATGTCTTTTTTTGAAAAAACACAATAAAAGACCTGGCACTCGGGGACACCTTTTCCTACCTGACCAGCATATCCCAAGCCAAAACCATTAGTGTTAAATGGGGACAGCAGGCTCATTACACACAGAGTAACAGCGTAACCTTGATCTTGCATCCAAAACATGTATATGGCAGTTGGCAAATTTTGTCACAATGCCGCCCCCTTTGGACTCCACCTCAGCACAGCAAGTGTAGGCTTGGCTGCAACAGCTGCTTGCATGTTGCAGACTACAATTCCCATCAGGCATTGCTGACATCTATTCCAGCCTGTTCTTTCCCTGACCGCCAAACGTGTCTTCACCATTTTGTGCATTCCATATTGTGCTTCCTCAATGCTGAGTCGCTCCCATTACGTCCTAGATGCATAGCTAACCTTCCTAATGCTGGAACAAAGCATGACTAGAAAGCTGAGACTGAACTACAGGTCGTATCCCTTGGCAACAAGCTATAAACATTAGATTGCGATCCAGTAGCTGGCAAATGATTATGTAGAAAACCAGGGCTGTGCAGTCGGAGTTGGTGCCTATTTTGCAGGAGTCGGAGTCGTCATAAAAGGGACCGATTCCGACTCCCAAAATATATAATAAGTTGGTCCAGTTTGATGCAGAGCAAAGAGCAAGAGGAATTGCGTCCGGCCAGTGCTACTGCTCCCATATCTTCAGCCTCATCACATGAGGAGTGTAATTGATGACATGGAGCAGGCAAAGCGCTGCCCCAGGGGAAAAAGTTTTCCGATCCCATGACAAACAAATTTCAGCAAAATTTTTCACCTGTTTTTTAAAAAGAAGTAAGAAGAGTTCAACCCATTCACAGACCTGAGGGCTAAAAGGCAATTACTTTACCCCCGACATTTTTTTGAGATTTCCCCTGTGGTCCCCGTTTCCCCAACCCAAGTTAGTGCAAAGGGGGGCCGTTTTAGCCTAGGTCATTGATCTAGGTCAATTAAGCCCGCAGGATTGATGGGGAAATACTATTTTCAGAACAAATTTCAGAACTCCACAAATATCCCTGCGTGTTTACATTTTAACTATTTTTTTGTGTTCAATTATACCAATAAAAAAATTTTTAACACTGACAAGCAAAATGGTAACAATGTTTTTTTTGTGACCTCGGCTCCATATCCCCACCATACAGTTTGACATGAGACTACTGAATTTTATAACAGTCATTTACCTTCTTATAAAAATTTTTTTTGAAAGTATTTAGCATCTGCTTAAGTTTTTTTCCTGAAAGCATTGTTACGTTTTGCTCCAACAACAAAAATTTTTAATTTTCTATTATTTTGTTATTTTTGGGGAAATCCCCTTTGGGTTTTTAAAACCCCCCCCCTTTTAATCCTTCTGGGCCTGAATCAGAACAAGATTTTAACCAAAATCTTTTTTCCTAGGTCTTTCTACACTTTTTCCCAAAATTTACGGAAAGACTTTGGATACAAAAACAGCTTTTTTTAACTTTCCCAAAAGGGTTTTTTTTTCAAAAGTAAAAAAATTTTTTACCCTTTTGCTTGTCATTGTCTGTTCAATCTAAATAGCTTGATTTTTGTATCAAAGGGTGAAAAAAACTTTACTGAGTAAAATGTTTCCATCGGTACACTTAAACAGGGCCCATGTATGAGGGAGTCGGGGGTTTTGGGCAATGAGGAGTCGGGGGTTTTTTGGGAAATTTGAGGAGCGGATTTTTTGGGCAATTGAGGAGTCGGGGTTTTGGCTTGCCGACTCCACAGTCCTGTAGAAAACTACTAAAAATATTTAATTACACTATATTAAAGATTTTCACTTTGAAACCCACAAAATTCAATAGTATAAAAATTTTTGTCTCCCGGGGAATACCCTTTTTAATGCAGAAACAATTTGTTGTTTTTTCTGGCCATAACAATTCACTGGGGGCATCCAATGGGAACCTCCCCACACTGATGAGAAATTTTGCACCTGTTTTGCCATAAACTGGAAGGTCGTTATTTTGCATAGATGCTTTTCCTGCAAATTCGGGGTTGTTTAGTTCGGGCCCAAAACCCCAAAGCTAAAAGGAACACTACAAATGAGCACTTGTAAAGCTCAGACATCAATGTTGGCAAAGAAAATCAGGTTTACAAACTGTGTTCACTTTAATCCCAAAGGAGTTGAATAGGGTTAGGGTCCGTCCACACAACCAGCAACTCCCGTCAGATTTTTAAAAACAACCCAATTAAAAATCCGAGTTGTAGTCCACAGGACTCGGATCTTCATGAGGTTTATTTAAAAACCTGTTTTTCACAAAAACGAAACTGTTCAATAATCCGCCGTATTTCCGGTCAAAAAGTTCTCAAACTTTTTGTCGACCGAGCTAAAGATCATGGTGGGTGCAAAACCCGTTTGGGAGTCCTCTCCCCCCCCCCCCCCCCCCCCTACTCCAGACCCTCTTGGGACGACAATTTCCAACTTAATGTGATGGACTCGGGGTTTGGCGCTGCAAAAATTTAATTTCTTTTAAAAAGGAGTTTCCCCCAATAAAAAAAAAATTTTAAATTTCAAATGTGGCCAAAGGAAAATATTAATATACCCAAAGGCTGTTCCCCTGCCCCCCCCCCCCACCCCCTCACAAAATAAAAATGTTGTGCGGTGAGCAGGAAAAAAAAGTGCAATTGTGCCTTTTCTATTGTGAGTTTAGTTTTTGTGGATTTTTATGCTAAAACAGTTAAAATTGACCTTTATCTGTATTTTTCAGGTCAGTAAAGTTTTTAAAAAGGGCCACATTATCACTACATATAGTACAAATCCATCAGTTACTGCCAAACCATTTTCCAAACCCAAATTTTGCCAAAATATACAAGGACCAAAGAATAACCCATATATCACTACCATATAGTGACTAATACCATCACACTATTCAAAAGTATTTTGTATCAGCAGCAACAATATATAAAAAAAGAAGTTTGAATGCATGCCCCTAAGACCTGGATCAAGTTCAGCACAAAGAACCTCAAAAAATTGAGAGTCAGCACTTCAAAAAATCAATCAAGAAAATGTATTAACCCCAACTAGCGCATTTCGGTTCTGAACCTTTTTTTCTTTGAGAGAGGTTCTGTTCAGAAGCGAAAAAAACGCGCTGTTGGGTTTTTCTAAATTTTTTTTTGATTATTTTTTTGTTTCGCCTTTTCAATTTTTTTAAAACCATCCACAGTCACGACCAAATCAATTTACCCAAAAAAGAAAAACAATAGCAAGGACCAAAAAAAACACCACCACTCTTACCCCCATAAATGGGGTTTTAATAATGCCCCTTTTACTTTACTGACTACAAACCATTAACCCCAAACCCATTACCCCCAATAAGGGGAGATACCCTGTAACAGCCCCCTGCAGTCTATAAGTGATTTTAAGGACCAAAATTTAAAATTTTGAACTTACAGAGACTTCTTTTTGATGGTCTTCTCTATTCCTTTTCTTTCTTTATCCAGACCATCATGATGACTTCTTCCGGCCACAACTCGTCCTTGCAGAATTTACCACGAAACAGTGAAAGTTCCCCCCCAAAAAAAAGAAAAGTGGACTCTTTCCTTTAAGTAGTAAAAGTCCCCCCCTTTAGTATAGGGCCCTTTTTAAAAAGGTAAGTAGGCAGCTAGATGGGGCCCCCTTATGATAGGTAGGCAGGGGAGAAGGGCCCCTTTTAGGGGAGTTTATTTTCACCCCTCCCCCCATAAAAAAAAAAAATAAAATAAAAACTCCCTTGGTCCCGACTGTGCCCCCCCGCCGAACACACTCTTTGAATCCGGAGCGGGCAGCGTGACATCATCACACCGCTAGTTCCAGCTTACTAGGGGCCCCCAAACAAGCAATAGATTAACGACCGGGAAAAAGAAGTTTTAAGTCATTTCCGTGAGCAGCGGGGCCCAACACAAAGTGATAGGCGGCTGAGCAGTAGTGCTGTTTAAAGTATACACTGGCCAGCACGCACCTTCAACAGTAGTCTTATTGCAGTGTACACAGGTACACCCCAGTATGCATGGAAATACCCCTTTTAAGAACAGAAACACTGATCAGAAACTTCAAGGTCTTGTTCAGCTAGATGTAATATGGCCACATTTAAGTATCCATGTTCTAGCTGAAAGTCCTGGGTTAACCATGGGTCATATGACCAGAATTAACTGTTAACTATTAACTTTTTTTTTTTAAGTGGTGCTCTTATGTGTTGACACTAATTTTGTTTTTGGAATACTAGAATTGATGCCTATGGATTTGAAAGGCCAGACGGATTTGATTATGCTTTATATGAAGACTTTTATTCCCGATACCTGACGGTTCTTACAAGAAGAGCTATGAAATGGTCTAAAATGATGCAGAAATCCACAGCAGTAGAGAAGAGCATGAAAGGTAAAATGTGAACGTGCCGAATCATAACAAAATGTGTGTGTGTGTGTGTATGTATATATATATATATATATATATATATATATATATATATATATATATATATATATATATATATATATATATATATAATTTTGATTTTCTCTAGACATGTGCAATGGTTGCAATAAACAACGGAAGTTAAGAGGCAAATATCAGTGCTTACTTTACTAATAGGAAATTGCATTAGAACTATTCCTTATTATAATGCTTTAAAAAACACAGTGGCAGGAGATCAGTTTCAAATAAGGAAGAGTCTACAGCAGATAATTTTTTTTATATTGATGTACAAAATTGAAAACTGTCTAAGTTGAAGACTTTCCTTGTTGCCCATAGCAACCAATTAGAACGCCACTTTTTCATTTTTTCAGAGCACTATATGAAATTAAAGGTGCACCCTGATTGATTGGTTTTTGACATTGACGTCTGTGTAAGTCGTTACAATGGGAATTTGCATTGCAAGACATGACGGAACTTTGCATTTGTTTTGTTAAGCGCATTAGTGTATTAAAATTCCTAGCAAAATATTTAACAAAATACTTGTTGCCTTGTTCAACTGCAATTAAAAAAGTGTGCAGTTTTTTAAAAAGCATCCATTTTTTTTTAATTATACCACATTTCACCTGTGTTTAAAATTACATTTGTGTACAAAACCACTTGCTTACAGAAATAGCATGCTGTAACACAAGTGAGGTGAGCCTTGAGGTGCTTTCACACTGTGCATTTCCTTTTTTTTTTTTTTGGGGCAGAAATGCACAACAATTAATTGTTTTATGTAAAAGCACACTGTGTGAAAGTACCTTTAAGCACCTTTAAGGTTAAATTTGCTCTTAAATAAAGAGCGTTATAAGGTGAAATTTGTTCTTTTTATTACAAGGTGTTCATCAGATTCACTACAAAATTGTTAAAAACTTTTGAAAGTTTCACGGATTCACTGTAATTGTTCAATTAAAATATCAGAACCTACAAATGTATTATAACCCTTCCCCACCCTGTGCTGAGTCTGCTCCATTGCTGCGGGTTCTGCCTGTTACATACAGCTGACACCCGTTATTGGCACTGATCCATGCTGTTAAATCGTGGCCGCAGAGTCTAAATAAATGAACAACAGTGTAGTGCATCATTCCTCTCTCAGCACCTCCACAAAGCGATCGCAGGCTGACAAGTGGTTGCAATGGCAGCAGGAAGCCAAATGAAGGCCTCCATGGATGCTGTACTCGTACACCCTTCTACATTATATAAATAGTGCAGAATGGTGTACAAACAATAGCAACATCTAGTGATCAAGTACCCTAGAAGGACTACATGTACATGTGAAAAATTAAAAAGTTTTAGGAGTATAAAAAATATTAAAAGTTCAAAATGCCCCCTTTTTGCCATTTTAGAAATAAATCTAAAAAGTTACACATCCTTAGTATTGCCAGGTCCATAAATTACAGCTCTATTAAAATATAACATACAATTTGCACTGAAAACTGCAGAAGAAAAAAATTCCAAACCCCAAAACTGCAAGGTTTGAGGTCACATCCTCAAAAAATAAAAAGTTGTATCCCAATAAAAACTACACTTCAGCTGGCAAAAAATTAACACTCTGGTCCATGGGTGGAAAAAGCTGATGGATGTAGAAAATGGCGCCGCAACAAAAAGGAAAATGTTTGGGGTTTTTTATGTACAAAAACATAACTGAAAAGTGCTGCATCATTAAGGGGTTAATAATGTTTTCTTTCTATTATTGAAACCTAGAAGAAACCAAAATTTTAAATTTAATATGGTTCTAAACAGAAAAAAGCGGGGATATGGGGGGGGGGGGGGGGGGGAGTGTCGGCTGAGCAGCTCTCTTCTAGCTTCCCTCAACTAGTTTGACTAATGGGTATCTCTAATTTGAATAATAGGAGAGACTTGTCAACCAAGCAGAGCTGGACAGGAAAAAGTTGGAGGGAGCTGTGCAGTCCACACTTCTCTCTGTGCCTCAGTCTTTTGAAGATAATTTTCCCTCATTTCAACGTAAAATGTAGTTCTTTGTAGTAATTGAGCTGATCATTATTTCATGCTGTTCATGATTGGAGCAGCATGAAGCTGCTGATCAGTTCTCTTTTAAGTTAAAGGGGTTGTCACATCTCAAAGTTACAAAGGATGCATTGAATGAAATTAATGCTGCTTGCTCTTTTCAACTTCCTGGTCAAGCTGTCTGTAATTAGCTAGAGCTCCATGTATCAGCCCATCTGCTAATTAGAACAAATTCTCTTTGCTGTCAGGACCATGGAAGCATCTAAATTAAAGTAAACAGCAGTAATTACTGGCTTTTGTCTGAAAGATCAGATAACACACTAGCTCTCACTGTCTGAAGTTGTGAGCTGCTGTGACCTGTGTGATGACTTCACTCCCTGCTATCATATAGAACAAACAACAGGGGTGGAGAAGTACACAGGTAGCTCACTTGGGGAACCAGAGAGAGCACAGAAGGGGATAAAATCACTTGTAGGTCCATAACAAAAAAAAATGAACAACGCAATATATTTGGAAATCATCTTTATTTAGTGATCCCAACATGTTGAAAGCTAATCTTTGTCGCGAGACAACCCTTTTAATTGTATATTACTAATATTCCCGGACACACTGAATGCCCACTTTATTGGAGACATTGATTTCGGACATTCCGTGGCCTTCAAAGCTACCGCAATTTGTTGTGGCAAACATTTTACTTCGCATTGAGATCGTTCTGCAGAAATATTGTCCCATATGGAAAGGGTGGCTTACTGAAACCAGTCCATGACTATACAATCTTGTAGCATGGTGAATTATTCTGGTGAAACTGTCCTGTTGTCATGAAGAATTAAGTTTGGTCAGCCACAATGTTCAGATACCTGTTTTTTTTTTTTTTTTTTTTTTTAACCATAAACTTTTTATTGGTCAGATATAAGGTAATACAAACAGAATACAGTATATGTCATTGTAAGACCAAATTTCAACTTTTATCCCCAAAACACAACCAAGCCCACCTCCCAAATCCATCTCCAGATTCAGAGCAGTAAATATCCATTACAATCACATAGCAATGCAGTATTTCAGATACCTGTTTAAATCCAAACATCCATTGACAGATGTTGGAGGACCCAGGATATGCCACCAAAAATTTTTGTAACACCATTACACTACCTCCACCAGTCTGAGCTGTTGACACCTGATGGGAGGGTTCATCAATTCATGCTGTTTGTGCCAAAGTCTTACCCTCCCAGCAGAAATTTGATTTCTCTATTCAGGCAGTATTTTTCTACAGCTTGGTGATGCAGTTGTTTTCGTTCTTATGCCCACTGGAGACTTACCTTTCTTTATTAGATAGGCTATATCGACACGGTGTAAGAACGATGCTGAAAAAATCTGCACATATTCCAAGGGGAAGAAGCATGTAATTTGAACATGTTTTTTATTTACCTGCATTTTTTTCTTTGCATGTTTATGATGAGTTTTTGGCATCATTATGTATCGCAAAATATGCAAATTACATGAAAAAATACAGTGGTACCTCTTGATAAGTCCACTTTGATATAAGTTCTGTTTGGACTTAAAGGCCGTGTCCACACGGCTTCTTCCCGATGGATTTGTGCCCCGTATTGAGCGCAACAGAATCCGTCGGGAATAAGGGGGGGACGGGGGGCGGGGGCCGGGGCGTTCCGGCCCCATAGACAATGCATTGTTTACGGGCGCTTAAAGCGCCGTAAATAATGTGCATGTCCACTTCTCCCCCGCGGCGGATTCGCCGGGGCGGGGAGGAGCGACGGATTTCCCCTGTTCTCAATGAGAGCATGGATTACCGTAATTTGCTGCCCGGATTGGCGCCGTACTGAAGCGCAAATCCGGCGCGCAGTACGGCGCCAATACGCGGCAGGATAAGCCGTGTGAACGAGGCCAAAGAATTTTGTTTGGTATACAACATTTGTCTGAAATAAAACTCGAGGTGGCCTGGACCTTCATGGCAGCGGAGGAGTAACAGAGGAGGTCCGCACAACTTTTAGCCGGTTATCTTAAGCGAGGATGAAGGATATAGCAGCCTGTGCTGCCGGAGGTGAGCGCTCCTTTGACTGGAAACGGACACTTCACGTATCTTCTATTATCAAGCACTATCAGACCTCTCATAAGGGCTGTACCTCTATAGCGTCTGTCTCCCCCACATTTTTCACCTAATTCTCTCATCTCTTGCTTATTTGGAGATTAGACTACACAGTAACCTACTGGTTCCCAGTATGCGACCATGTGTATGAGGTGGTTTGAGACTGGTAAATCTCTCCTACTTACCATCCGGCAGACCCTGAGGTAGATCAGAGTTAAAGTTGTCTCACTTCAAGGATTACTTTTTATGTTAAAGATCTTGCAAAGTGACTTGTTTTTACAATACATGTCCATTAACAGTTCACCTTTCAAACCCCCTCTTAACCCCAATTTCTTCGGGCCAATCAAGGGGGCCTCAGGGCCCCCAAGGCCAATGTTGCCGGTAGAACCAAAACCCGCAGTTAAAAAAAAATCAAAAAAAAAAAAAAAGACTGGGGTAAAATTTAAACATAGGGGGAAACCCCCTTTAAGGGCTAATATAAAAACCATTCTCAAGCCCCTTTTGGGGAAACAGTTTGGACTTTTTTCAAAATTTGGGGGGAAAAGGGAGACCATCTACCAAAAAATCCAAATTTATGGAAATCACCATACTCCCAATACAAAATAAAGGGTTTCAAAGTTTGACCTTTTTAAATCACTTTCCCCCCCTTCAACTTACAGGATCTGGAACAACAGGGAAGTTTTTTCAGGTTTTACACGGGAGCATCACATCCTTCCTCTCCCCAAATTCTTCCCCCACAAATTCAAATTATCTACTATAATTTCTTCAAACCACTATAAATAATTAAAAATTTATCGGGAAAATCCCCTATAAAACAACCACATGCAGTCAATTTTCAAACCCTAGGGGGAAACCCTATAAACAGGGTTATTTTTGGGAAAAAAACGGACTAAATTTCCCATCTTAGGCGAAAAACCCAAAGTTGCCATGGAAATTTTAAATTGGGGCCTGAGAGGAGTAAAGGATGTGTTCCGTAAAGGGCGTTTTGCCATAAAACCCAAATAAAAACTGCCAATTTAGCCTTTTCAGTAAAGGCAAAACACGGCCAAACCCCGGATGGAACAAACCTAAAATGCGCCTGATTTATGACCCGCAGTAGACCGGGTTAAAAGATTCGGGTGCATTCTACACTACCATTGTGTGCAATAAAATTGGCATCTGGACGCCAAAAATCATAGACGTCACCCTAAGGGAAGTAAGCAAAAATAAGAATTTAGTAATAAAAAAATGCTGTGGAATATCCTTTATCAATGTATAGTGGGTATAATACAGAAACGCAACAATTTCTTCTTATGGCCATATCATTTTTTTTTTCTTTAATTGGAGCACAATTTCTTTAAGTTTTGTGATAAATACTATCTCCAGGTATTGGGAACGCAGATGTGGGCGACTTTCAGTCTCACTGGCCAACCTGTATATGGCATGGTGGGAAGCACAAATGCTCTACAATGAACTTAACCCATATATGAAAAAAATATTGTGGGGACGTGGCCTGGCATGGCTGAGTGAAGTCGTGCTTCCTTGAGCTGCGTCTTGATCAGCGTCTAAAACCTGGCATAACCTTCATCATAACATGGGGAAGACGAACAAAAAAGCGGGCACCCGTGCCCACACCCGCTCTGCATCCTCCCAGGGTAAAATTGATGCCATTTTCGGCAAATATGCTGTGTTAATGGAGGAGAAAGCAGCCGCAGATCCTCCGGGACAAGATGGCCGCCCAGCGTCCTCAGGGAATCCAGCTCTGCCATACCACAGGCTTCAGCTACGCCACATCAGCGGGAGCTACTACCGCGATCCAGGCGCCTACGTCGGGATCTAGCTGCCCTAGACCCGCATCTAGCTCATAGCTTACCGGACATCCACGCCGCACTGACGGACCCGCCGGCCCGGCTCCAATCTGCTCCCGCCGGAATGCCGGCCGCGGGAAACTGCAGCACCGCTCCTCTGGTCTCTCCTACGGACCGCCGTCAGCCCGAAGTAGCCGCCGACACGGACGACACAGGAGTGAGTAGTCTCCGTTCCCCGGTATCCGGACTGCTTCCCTCTCTGACCGGTGAGTCACGTCTGCCATCGCCCCTGCACACATGGCCGGCCGCCATTTCAAACATAGCGGCAGGGGCTCCTACTAACCATTCTTTGCTGCAGAGCTCCTCTCCAACCTCATCAGCTAAGCTGCAGGAACGGCTGGAGGACTGGCTGGGACCCAGGGGAATTGCCATGTCCCCTCCGCCTGCATCATGTCCTGGCTCCTTACACCATACAGAGTGCCATGATCAGGCCAATGGGAGAGTAACCTCACAACCTCCCACTTTCCCAATAGAACTGAGCACACTCCACCTGACCACTGTGTCCTCACCACCTCACCCAGTGTCTGTTGGGTTACTTTGGGAAACCTCACCGGGCCCCGGAAATTGGGCCCAAACTGAACCAGATGCACCCCCTGTAAAGCACCAGAGATCTCTTCTAGCTACAGCGCCCCCAACTGGCCATCACCATCTTCCTTGGTCTACCCTGGGCTCACCCCACTTGACCCAGCATCTTCCACTAGTGGGAACACCTACGATTACTCAATGCCTTTCTCCAAGCCAGCCGTCACCTCAACCGGCCATAGCAAGGCACCACTGCACCTCAAGTGCCCTTCTTTTCACTCAGACTGTCTTGGGATCCCCCCAAGATGCCTGTACAGAACTCTCGCCCAGGTGGTCCACAGGATCCATGTGGGGGGAGATGTCCCTCTCTAACCCGCAGGCTCCCTCCCCTACTGCCTCTCATGCTGGCTGTACCATGCAATCATCACCTTCATCTACGCCTGGGACGCCCTCAGACGCCCACTGCATCATTGCGAGGGGGCCCTGGTCAATTTCACCCTTGCGCGGGGGGGCCTTCTCCATTCTACTGCCCTCTGCCACACAGCCGATCATCCAGATGCCTGCAAGTGATACCAACCCTATAACATTAGCGGACCTAAAGGCCTTAACTCAATCGCTACTGACTAGATCTGACGTAACTAACCTGACTCGCCAGCTTGTGGCTGAGTGCAAACAAGAATTTGCCATGTTTCGCTCTGAGCTCTCACATCTGTCTAATAGGGTAGACAACCTGTCCCAAGCACAAGATTCCACGGCGTCCTCCATGACTTCTCTCCAGGGTGTCATCCAGCAACATTCTGAACAGCTCTTCACTATCCAGCAACATCTTGACGACGTCGAGAACAGGGGCAGAAGAAATAACTTGCGGACCCGAGGCTTGCTGGAGTCGGTCCCGTCCAGTGACCTCTTCTCTACCTTGACGGATATCTTCAATGATCTGCTGCACCGACCCCGGTCCACCCACATAGAGATCGATAGAGCGCACATAGCTCTCCGACCCCCCCAGTAAAGATCCCCCTACGTCCAAGGGACGTTATTTGCCAAATTCACTATTATGGACTTAAGGAAGAGATCCTACAACAATCACGGAAACAACATCCAATAATATACAAAGAAGTAGAAAAAAGTACACACGGCACTCACCATTCGGCTTTTATCTTCTTATATTTCACACATATTCCGTGGAGGGGCTTTCAAATGAATGCAGTCGTAGTACGCAGCTGTTTCCGTTCCCCTCACCCGCGCTTCATCTCGCGAGAGAAGGCGGTGAAGCGCGAAACAGCTGTCGCACACGACTGCTTATTGAAGCCCTCCACGGAATATTGCTGAATAAAGAAATAAAAGCCGAATGGTGAGTGCCGTGTACTTTGTTTATTGCGTATATTGTTGAGACTGTATTCTTGACCAGACCCCGAGTAAACGGCACTTGAGTGTTCAGAGGAGTTAGCGGATCCGCGTATTGGTGTAAAGCAGTCGAGACTTAACCTCGAGTACCTTGTTTAATATACAAAGAAGCACATCTCCAAATCCGACGGGACCTCTCGCGCTATACCCTGGCACAAAGGGCCATGCTGAAACCGGTCCTGTCCATACTAAAAGAGAAAAATCTCCCATATAGATGGGGTTACTCATTCGCCTTAATTACTCGAATTGATGACCAGACTTTCTCCATACGCTCTCCAGCGGACATCCCGTCTTTCCTGCATGCCCTACAGGTGTCGAACATCACACTACCAGAATGGCCTTCCCTATCTTTTAACCCCTCCAGAGACCCCAGACAAAAGTACTCTAGAGATGTTCTTTAAGAATCTGTTCATGGCCTGCCCCCACGGAAGTCCAGACCTCGTGCCCGGAAACATCGTGGATCCTCCCCGGCACGTACCCATGACCCACCGGGACGATGAGTATTTTTTCAATATTCTTACTGGATCCATGTTGAAGGGATATATGGTGTTTTTGCATTTACATGTTTAAAGCATTTCCCCATGTGTCTTTTTCTTCTCTTAATTTCAGAATATTGTATGTATGCCTTTGTAATTTGAAGACATAGTTTGTGCTATTATTTGTAGCTTTGCCAGGTTATCATTTTGAATCTCACTTGGAGCCGCCTATTGCGATGCGTGCCGCCCTCGTACCCCCAATAGGTAGGGGATCCCCCCTTGGGCCCAGTGGCCTCCCTGATTTGCGCAATCGTGTTCCTTTTAGATAGTTGGTTCTCCCCGCCCCTCCTTCTCCTCTTGTGTTTTTTTTTTTTTTTTTTTTAATCTTTGTGTCTGTCTCTGGGCTCCCCTCTCCTCTCTGGCGCTGATCCCTGCTCCCGGTGGCCTTACCCACCTTAAGCTCACATCATGAGATAGCCTCCTTAATGCGAAAGGACTTAATACTCCTTTGAAAAGGTCCCAGATTCTGCGGTATTTTCATCGTCAAATGACACATATTATATGTTTTCAGGAGACCCACTGTAAATCAGGACATGCTCCCCTGATCCGGGATAGATTCTATACTCAGTGGCACTTCGCCCACTGCCCCCACTCTAAAACCAGAGGAGTAGCGATAGCCATACATAAATCCCTCCCACATCAAGTTATAGATTGCATCAGTGATGCAGAAGCCAGATATATTATCCTTATTGTTTCCATTAATGGTCAGATTTTCAACATCGTTGATGTATACACTCCAAACCAAGGTGAGGTCCTTTATCTTCTTACTTTCCTAGATAAGATCTCCCCTGCCTTGAAAGGCACTGCACTTCTGTGCGGGGATCTAAACCTCACCCTAGACCCGACTTTGGACAACTCCACGGGACGAACCGCACTCCCGTACTCAGCTATAAAAAAGTTTAAAAAAAAGCCCTTTTTCAATTCCAGCTTTGTGATGGCTGGAGGATACAACACCCATCTACCAGAGACTATAGCTTCTACTCAAAGCCCCACAACTCATATAGCCGCATAGACCTTATTTTAGTCCAACACAGTGCTCTGCCCTGGTTACATTCGACCTCCATTGGAAACATTCTATTATCAGATCATGCCCCTATTTTCAGCTCATTCATTTTCCCCTCCATGACTAAACCGAATAGAACGGAGAAATGAACGAGACCTTGCCTGACTTTATGTGGTTTTTTGTGGCAGTTCCTTTAACTCAGCCGGTTATAACTTTCTTGCAAATCAGCTCAAGACAACCGGCCCCCCTTTTTAAATGGGAAGCACTCAAAAGCGTTCTCAAGGGGGGCCTCATAAAAAAATGGGGAGTAGCTAAAGGAGAGAGCACCCCCTTGCAATTTGGCCTTAAAAAAAGATTAAACTTTCACTGGAATCACTCCACAAAAAGCCCCTATCCCCTTCAGTAATTTTAAAAGGGGTTTGGGAGGGAAACTAGACTAGGCAAGCGGCTTCTTTTAAGCCCCCCCTGGGGTTTGGGACCTTTTTAAACTTGTCCCCAGCTTTAATTTTTTTTACATTGGGGAAAAAAGAGGGGGGCCCCCTTCCCGGGTTTTGGGCCCCAAAGGGGGGAAAATCCCACTCTTACATTCCCGCAAATTAAAAAATTTTCCCCTGGAGAAATTTCTTCACACTACTTTGGCATTTTCGGGGACCTTTCAGTCTTTCCCATTCAACTTATATGATTTACCAAGTCCCCCAAAACCTCTCCTACTCACCTTTCCCCCTTTTTCCCCTTTTCCCCAAGAGGGAAACCAAAATTTGGAAATTGCCTTTTTCCCCAAGGGAAATTGGGGTCAGTGATACGAGAGCTTTTCCCCGGGGGCAAGACCCCCACCAAGGGTTTTCGGGGAACAATTTTTTTCCAAATTTTAGCACCCCAAATCTCACCTCCTTTAATTGGCAGCCTTTTTAAAGATATCTCCCCATTCACACTTTCCCTCCAGGGTCCCCCCCGGGCACATTTTAACCGTCCCCCTAAACCCGGAAAAGATCCTTTAAAAAGTGGCAGCTACGGCCAAAAAATTTTTTTTTTTTTTTTTTTTTTTTTTTTTTTTTTTTTTTTTTTTCTTTTTTTTTTTTTTTTTTTTTTTTTGGGGTTTCTTAAGATATATGCTAAGCTCCTCGCAAACCGGCTAAATGCCTATCTTCCATCCTTGATCCATCCTGATCAGGTGGGGTTCGTGCCCGGGAGGGAGGCCAGAGACGATACCCTTAAGACCCTAAACCTAATTCACCACGCTAAGTCTCATCATTTCCCTCTCATGATTTTCTCATTGGATGCCGAAAAGGCATTTGACAGAATCTCCTGGTCCTCCTTAAGTCAAACTCTGTCCCACCTAGGCCTGGGCCCCATCTTCACCTTCAAGATTTTAGCTTTATATCAGACTCCCACAGCACAGATTAAGGTCAATGGAGTCCTCTCGGACCACTTTCCTATTCATAACGGAACCAGACAGGGATGCCCCTTATCTCCAATCTTATTTGTATTGATAATGGAACATCTCCTTCACTCGATTTGTGTCAATCCGGACATTGGTGGGGTCAAAATCGGAAACCGGGAGTTCAAATGCTCTGCTTTCGCAGATGATCTTCTGATCTACGTCACTAATCCCCGGGTTTCTTTGCCTTCTTTAATGTCCGAGTTGAAACGCTTCAGTGCCTGGTCCAACTATAAAATCAATATCTCCAAGTCTGAAGCCCTTAACATTTCCCTGGATGCCTCCATCCTCCCTTCCATGAAATCTGCATTCCCTTTCTCCTGGCGCCCCCCCCCCACGCTATTTCTTACTTAGGCACGAAAATCCCGTCCAATCTTAATCAGTTATTTGACCTCAATTTCGGTCCCCTACTTTCCCAATTTAACCAAATCCTACAGAGTTGGAAAACTAAAACATTTTCATGGTTCGGACGCATGAATGTTTTGAAAATTTCCCTCCTCCCGAAACTTCTTTATTTATTACAAACTATCCCCATTGTAATCCCAGCTTCATTTTGGCATAAGCTCCAACGCTGTTTTTCTGATTTTATCTGGCAGCAGGGCCGCCCACGAATAAGCAGGGTAATACTAACCAGACCGAAAGACAAGGGAGGGGTAGGCCTTCCTGATTGCAGGATGTATTATCTTGCATCGGCTTATCAAAGGTATATAGATTTGGTCCATGAGTCAAAATATTAATTGTGGGTTCAAATCGCACAGGTCTTGTGCCCTTTGTCTTTGGCCTCCCTTCACTGGCAACAGGACTCCACCTTCATGCGTTCCGAGAACTTCTCCTACAGTACCCATCAAACTTTGGCTATTATACGCAAAATTAAATCACAGGAGTCTCTTCTGGACCTCTCTGGCCCTCTCACTCCCATCACAGACAACCCGCTCTTCCCCCCAGGGCAGTCTTCGACCTTTTTCCTGGGATACTCTAAACCTCACCCTCTTCTGGCCCACGCTCTCACGATTCGAGGACAACTACGCCCCCTATCTGAGATCGTGGCTGACCCACCGCAGATATTGAGGAGATCTTCTTATGAATATACTCAACTTGTACATTTCTTCTCATCTAAACTCTCTAAATCCAACACACTGCGGGAGATGACCCCCTTCGAGCGGGCTTGCGTCGCGCAGTCTTCCCCGCGACACTTAATTTCGACCCTCTATCTACAGCTCTTAAGTCCAAGGTGTGACTCCTTACCGTCTTATTGCCAGTCTTGGGAGAAGGAGCTGAACAGGACTGTCACATAGGAACAGTGGTACAAGTGTTTCTATTTAACCCATAAAGCCATCATAGCCTGTAAAGCCCAAGAAACCAATTTCAAAGTGTTGTCGAGATGGTATAGGGTGCCATATTTGTTGCATAAATGGTGGCCGAGTACTCTTAACACCTGCTGGCGCTGTGGCTCGGAGGTGGGTACCATGTCCCAAGTTTGGTGGGCTTGTGCACTCATTAGACCCTTTTGGACAGCAGTGCTTACAGCAATCCAAGACTCTACGGAGTCTGCTGTTCCCGACTCCCCTGAGTCAACTCTCCTGTTCATGTTCCATTTCCCTCGACTGTCATACAAAAAGTCCCTCATTAGATACTTATTGCAGGCAGCAAAGACGGTCATTCCACGTAAATGGAAAGCAACGTCCCCACCGACTCTTGAGGATTGGGTGGAGGAAGTGGCTCTCGCATATCGCATGGAAGAGCTGGTAGCCAGATCGGAGGCTGACACTACCAGTCTTATTCAAACACGGGCTCCTTGGACGACATATCTCTCGTCTTCAGAGTTTGGGGCTTTGACTATTTGCGTTATCGGGGTCCTTTCGCACCATCTATATTACCTTCATTGGGTGGGTTATTTGGGCCGTCTGGTGCGGGGCAGGGGCCATGTCGGGGGATGGGAGGGGATTCCGAGACCAGAGCCTTTGTACGTGTCCACCCCGCCCCCCTTTTTTTTTTCTCCCCCCCCCCCTCCTTCTTTCCCTTCTCTCTTTTGAAAACTGGGTTCGCACAATTTCACTAGTAAACGGCTCGAAGCGCCAGCATTCATGTCAACATTCCCAGTTTGTTGGGTTCACCGGCTGCCTTTGCCCCCTTTTGTATGGATCGCTTCTCCACTTTCTTATCGCTATTCGACATTCGATCACAGCTGGTAAACCTTATGTTATGCAATGTTGTTCATTATGTTTGTTTTAAGATGTCATATTTACTTCATTGCCATGTTAGTGTTCTTATTTGAAAAACTCAATAAACCTTTTGAATTGAAAAATATATTGTGGTACGGGCGATACATCAATGACCTGCTCCTGGTTTGGACCAGAGATGTATCGTCTGCACAAAGGTTTGTCACTTACATCAATCATAATAATCTCAAATTTACCAGTCAGACAAATCATGAAAAAATTAGTTTTGAACATCCAGTTAAAAGAAAATGGGGACAAACAAAAGGTCACAACTTCGCTGTTTTCTTAACCCATGTCTCTCTTAGTCTCCTAATGTGCACCAGCATACATGCAAAAAATGCTTTTCCGCTTAGAACAATGAGTTGCACTTTTGGACACGTTTATTGGGGCACCAGGTTTGTATTTAACTGTACAACAACTCTTCTGCAGTACGCTTCTTGATATCCCTTACCTAACCCTTTGTCATTGAGCTGTTGATGGCCACAGGAACTCCTTTCTTTGGATATTTTTCCTTTGATCACACTTTTTTTTAGTATACTCTCACTGTTGCATGGAAAAACCCCAGGAGGTTGGTAGTTTTTCTACACACACTGAATCCAGCTAGTGTAGTGCCGATAATCATGCCTCATTCAAAGTTGCTCATTCCTTTTGGATTCAGACCAAAACTGCTACGCTTTTATCTTAATGGACAGCACAGTGCTTTACTGGATCTATCTTTGGATGGATGCATAAGGTGCATTATAAACCCATTGACTTCTTGTTGGTTCAGTCCGTGTGTCCATTGCTTTGATGGTTAGAAAAGCACTTTAAGCTATACCTTCCATGCACACATCCTAAGTCAGCCCTTGGCTAAAATCTGCTGCTTAGCCTGTTAATATGGCTATAGATGTTACTTGTCTGTTGCTGTTTATCTGTTTAGTAGCCCGTTCGCTGACCCTTCACAAGTTGCGCTATGTGATTAACATTACTCTTTCCCTTGATATCTACTGGTCTTATCTGTAATATACGGAAAAGCTGCTCATTTCTCTATCTTTTATTGTTTTAGTAAAAAGATATATAAGGAAGGGCATTCCTAATGAACACCGCTCATATGTATGGATGATAGTGAGTGGAGCACAGGCCCAGATGGAGTCGAATCCAGGACATTATCGTAGTGTATTGCTGGAAGGACAACAAAATACAAAGCTTGTGGATACAGTTGTCACAGGTAATTTTTGTGTTTCAATGTTATATTTTAGCAACCTAGAAGTAAGTGATCTACAGCAATGCTTACACTATTAAAAAGGAAATTGTGAATCTCATTATTAATGAATTTAACAATTCGACAGGAAATCTAAATCTTACACTTCAACTTTTTTAATTGTTTATTTTTTTCAGATCTGAACAGAACCTTTCCTGATAATGTGAAATTCCGTAAAAATGCAAGTCCATGTTTACAGCAGACTTTATACAACGTTTTAGTGGCTTATGGCCAACATAATAAAAGTGTGGGCTATTGCCAGGTAAGTCAAAGCTTTTTTATGGATTTTATGCTTTTTTAATCTTAGGAATTTCTACATGACTAAAGTTAAATAACAGGGGTATGTATCGGACAAATTTTATTTATTGCCATATACGGTAAACATTGCAGTGCAACTCCCATTACATCTGTTCTCACAAAACCAGGCTACAACTACCATCAATAATAGTACCTGCAAAATTGGTGTTTAAAAACAAAAAAAGAATAGTTCATAAATATCAGCTGTTTTGGGCCTGTTAGTATGAAAATAGATATATTCGTTTCTGTAAATCTATGGCTTTTTTTTTCTATTTTTAAATAGTGGTTTCATAACCATTGTCGCCGAGAGGCCAATTTTATGTACTGAGAACAAGAACTGAAAGACCTAAACATGCATAGGATAGCGGCTGATAGGAAGGCTTGTCAATCAACCATTCATTGCTCTTTTTTCCAATATTGACAGTTCCACCTACTAGTGATTGCCACTATTAAAGGGACACGCTACCATCACATGTATTTCTCTTTATAAATTGTGTGTGTGTGTGTGTATATATATATATATAAATATGTGTGTGTGTATATATATAATTGTGTGTGTATCTATAATATATATATATATATATATATGTTTGTATGTATATATATTTTTGTGTGTGTGTGTGTATATATATATATATATATATATATATATTGTGTGTATTTATATATGTGTGTGTGTGTGTGTGTATGTATATTATATTATATATAAATATAATATATATATGTGTATATATAATATATATATAAAATAATTATATTAATATATATATATATATATATAAATTATTTATATAAAATATATATTATAAAATATATATATATATACACACACACAACCGCCCAATTTAAAAAAGAGAAATACATGTAATGGTAGTGTGTCCCTTTAATAGTGGCAATCACTAGTAGTACCAGAAGCTCACCATCTACAATAGCTAACCATCACACCTAAAGTGAAGTCGTCAATATTGGAAAAAATATATATGTGTGTGCGTATATATGTGTTTATATTCCTCTATGTACATCCTCGTTTGTCTCTGATAGCACAGTGGTGAGGATTGCTGGACTGTTCTCTTTGAGACTCATCAAGGGCCTAAAAGGGTAAATGTTATCAGCAGGACTTGATAAATGTAAAGAAAGCTGAAATTTCCTCCACTTCCCATTGCAGAAAGCGATTAACCCATTATCCTTTATTATATGCACTTATAATTGCCCGGTTGGTCTAGGCTAATCTTTATCTAGTCCTGAGAACAATAGAGCAGTCAGTTTCATAGTTTCATAGTTTCATAGTTTGTAAGGCTAAAAAAAGACAAGTCGTCCATCTAGTTCAGCCTGTTGTGCTAAGGTGTTGATCCAGAGGAAAGCAAAAACCCCCATGAGGTAAGAAGCCAATTGTCCTCATTTTAGGGGAAAAAATTTCCCTTCCGACTCAATCTGGCAATCGAAAAATCCCTGGATCTGACCTCTCTCCGAATCCTATCACTGAAACTTGTTATATTTTTACGCTCCAAAATGCATCCAAACCCTTTTTGAATCTGTTGTGAATTCACCTGCAAGCCCCTTGGCAGAGAATTCCTTTTCCCTGTTTTACAGAAAGAATCCTTTCTATTTTTATTAGAAACTTTCTTTCCCAAAAGACGTAGGGGATCCCCCCTTGTTCAGATACATCCCTTGTTAAAAAAATCTTGGGAGAGATCTCTATATTGCCCTTTGATTTTTAAAAACATATGTATTATGTCCCCCCGAAGCCTTCTTTCTCTAAAAAATAACCCAATCTTGCAATCTTTCTGGGTACTGTGTCCACCCATCCTTTTATTTTTTTTTGTTGCCCCCTTGTACCGTTCAAGCTCTAAAAATGTCTTTCCTGTGCACTGTGCCCCAAAAAGACAAATATTCCATGTTGGTCTAACCGTGCTTTTTTAATGGAGAATAATGTTTTCACATTTTCTCTTTGCCCCTTTTTTGCACCCCCGACCTATTTGCTTTGGGGCTGCGCCTCATGGTGCTACAATTTAAGTTTACTTCCACCGGATTCCCAGTCCTTCTCCATGTCACTTTTACCCATGGTTTTTTCCCTTTTTAAAAGTAATTTATGTAAGGATTTTTTCTTCCCCCTGTGCATAACCTTGCATTTATCAGTGTTAAAACTCCTGCCATTTCCCCGCCCAGCTTCCCCAAATTTTCCAGATCCCCTTTTATAACTATTACCTCTATTGTGTTAACTTTCAGAGCTTATATCGTCTGCAAAGATCGATTTTATGTGTTTTTCCCGGGGAAAGATCATTAAAAAAATTTTAGGGATGGGGCCCAATATGACCCTTTGGACCCCCTAGTAAAGCGTCCAGTTGAGTAGTACCTTTAAATTACTCCCCTTTTTTTTTATCGGAGCCATTATTACCCCACTTGCACAAATTTTCCCCCGTCCAAGCATTCTTTTTTTATTTCCCAAACCCTTTTTAAATTGGCCCCGTTCAATGTTTTAAAAAAATTAGATTATGACATCCAGTGCCTCACCCGATCCGTTGCATGACTTCCTCATAAAAGTGTTGAGTTGTCTGACGGGGCATCCTTCAAAACCCCATGCTGGAACGGCGTTATACTTTATTTTCGTGGTCCCCCGGTGCACTCTGAGAAAACCTTAAAAATTTTTCCCAAAAACAGGGGTTGGGTTTTAATGGCCTTAGTTTCCTGGATCACTTTTTGACCCCTTTTTCTATGTTTTTACATTATTTTGAAAGGGGTTACATGTGATAAGTTCCTAAACAAACAGTAAGCTGAGTTTTATTTTCCCCCTTTTAAATTTGTTCTCTTTTTTTTTCCCTCTGGATATCCAAAAAAATTTTAATTTTTTCTGCAAAAAAAATGTTTCTGTTATAACAAAAAACTCCTTTCTGGGGGAAAAGTGTTTGCCCAAAATTGTTTTTTAATGCAGAAAGCCCCTTACTAAAAAAACGGGTTTTTTGGTAATTTGATCTGGTTTTTGGGGGCCCTGGGTAAAGTAATTGGTTCCAGGAAAACCCAAAATCCTTGCTCTTATCTGATTTTCAAACCTCTGCTGAGAGAAATCTTGATGGGTTTTGTAAATACTCACTAGTTCTTTAAAAAGGAGCCTTAGGCTAGGTTCACATGGCTTAAATGCGGGGTAATTTGCCCGCAAATTTTGGGCCTTGGGCCCCGGGGCGGGGGGCCGCACCCGCAGCCCTTTTTCTTGCATTACCGCGGGCGTATACGCCCCTAGTAATCCCATGTCCTTATCTCCCCGCGGCGGGTTCCCAAGCCCGGGAGGGGACGTAAACCAAATTTTTTCTATGAGAACTGTGGATTTACCGTAATGTGGGACGAATTTTTACCGAATTTGCGCACTCCGGGGTAATACGGACTGAAAAACGTCCAATTTTAAAACGTTTGGAACATAGCCTTAGACATGAGTTGTGTTTTACAGTCTTATTTTATCTAGGAAAATAGGTTAAACCCTTTGGTTATTGTCTACTTTGAGCAAAATAACCTGCTTTGCAGTGTGAGGTGACGTAGATATCCCCTCACTGGATGCAACATCAAAATCTAAAAGGGCAAGACGGCAATTAAATCGTCATGAATAATAATGGAACTATGGATCGACATAGGGAACAGAATGGGGGTATGGATAGAAAAAGAAAGTATCTTAAATCAAGATGGGAAGACCTCATTCCCAGGGAAAAATGCTGTAACAAGCCATGGATATTTATATAATTTTATATAAAAAATGTGTGGTCTGGATATTTTATGGCAATCCATTGTGGGCATATTTTGATGTACATTCCTGAAAAGGGGGAATATTTTGCCCATCTAGTTAAAAACTGTCAGCAAGTGCCAAGAAAAACGATCGGCCTGTCTAGAAAAAGCTATTTGCTCTTACCACCCCTGCAGAAGCGTTCTAGTATGCTGGCAGGATGAGTGGTGAAAAGTTTCTCTTGACGAATCTCCTGTTCTTTTCAGCGGCATTTTGTTGCTATGGATGCAGTTGCAAAGTTGGCAAGCATTGCTGGCTTGAATTCTTCAATGTAGTGGGAACTAGACCGTGCAAAGTATCTTAATGAAGTCTTCTGGAAAACCTACATGAACCACTAAAGTTATATGCTTTCTAATCATGAGAAGTTTGCCTGTAGGACAGCTTCTAATGCATTGTAGCAGTTACATACGTATGATAAAGAATATAGTTTTATAATGTATTCCTGGCACTGCAAAGCTCAATCACTTGTTTTCCTGTTAGAGCCCTATTATAGTCAATGCCTGACCATGCAGATGTCTTCAATAAACCAGACAGTAGCCATAGAAGACAAAGTGGCTTGGTTCCTTGCAACATTGTCACTTCATCCTAGTGATCACACTGGTCAGATACCCACTAACCAAACATTTATGCCTTATCCTTGCAATGTCTGTGATGAGACAACTATTTTAACCTCTCCTCTATAATCATAAAATTCAATATAGGAGTGTTACATGAGCATTATGCATGGTAAATGCCATACATTGTTTTATTTTTTCATATGATTTTTGCTGATTTAACCCTCCCCCTCCTCCCCCCCCCCCCCAAAACAAAAAGTAAAATAAAAATCAGTTGGTTGGAAAAAGGTCTTCCTAAGCTAAGCACATTTCTAGAGGTATTCAGAGATATAATTTTATAAGTGTTAGGTATTTAGGAAATTGAATATTCCATGCTGTCTTTGGATTGAAAAGAGCGGAGGGGTTTTTTTTGTTTTATTTTTAAATTTTCTTACACCACCACTTTTTGACTATAATTGGCAGAATTGCCCAGCAGGGTGGATGTGACTCCACAGTACAGTCTTGTCTGTCCTTGGCACAGGATAGGAATGCGATGAAAGTGCTTGCTGGCCCATTAGCTGCCCGGCATCCTGTCTGAGTGAATATTAACATTTTCATCGTAGATGATTTTACCTTTTATCTACTTGTTGTTTCCAACTGTTTTGCTGTCCTTCATGGAAAATCTGAAACTCAAAACCGGAAGAGAGAAATTCTTTTAAAAAAAAAAAAAAAAAAAAGTCTGTTTTTTCCATATGAAATTCCCAGAACTTTTATATGGCCCTGTTTTGACCATGGTTATGTTTTAATAATTGGAAAAACTTAATGGGATAAACAGCAATTCTATTAAATGGCACAATATAAAACTAAATTGATGTTGAATGTTCCTTAACATTGTTCAGTTCATTTTTTTTTTTTTTAAACTAAATAGCATAGTAAAGTACTACTGGAGAAACTGTTGCATAATTCATTTTCATGTATTGTGAATCAGTATTCCCATGTTAAAGTAATTCTATAATTTTCCTTTGGGCTCTTTTTTTTTTTCTATAACACAGTTTATTTTTTAGCCCTAGTGCTATACTTCTATAGCTTTCTAGACATTTTCCTGTATTACCTTAAGGCTATGGCTATGTTCACACGGCTTATTTTGGGACGGCTTTCAGCCCGTTATTTGCGCAGTACGGTGAAATCCGTCCCAGTTATTACGGTAATCCACAGTTCTCATAGAGAACTATGGATTCCGACTCCTCTCCCCGCTCGCGAAATACGGCGAGCTGGGAGAAAGTGACATGTCAATTATTCACGGCAGTATACGCGCCATGGATAACTAATGTCTATGGGGCCCGCTGCTTTGGCCCCGCTGCCGAGCAAACGACGTGATTGCGAGCGAAATCCGTCCCGCAGGTACGCCGTGAATAAGCCGTGTGCACATAGCCTAACTCTTCCAAACAGTGCAGATCTATTTCAGATATTAAAAAAGGAATCTATCTGATATATGATCCACCTATTGTTTGGGTTTTGGCTTAAAAAAACATAAAAAAAATGAGACTGCGGAAACACACTATTAATCCTTTTTGTGTTGCCAAATTAAAAAGGTTTGGGGACCTGGATTAAAGCAATTAAGGATTAGGCTAATGAACATTTTCCAGTTACTTTTTTGCCTAATCTTATAGGCAATGGTAAATAAAGACTACTACCAAATACATTGCTGTTCTAATTTTGCTTCTCTTCAGAGCTAGAACAGTTACATAGGGTTGCAAAAGTATTCATACCCCATTGTACTGTTCCTCATTTTTAAATGTTACAGCCACAAATTTAAATGTATTTTGGGAGTTTAAAGAAAATGATGCGTGCTTTTGCAAAGTAAAAAAATAAATAAAAATAGTGTATGGCATGGATATGTATTTAGCCTCCAATATTCTGATACCCCTAAATAAAATCCAGGGGGACTAATTGCCTTTTGAAGTCACCAAATTGTAAATGGAAACCATCTGTATGTAATTTATTCTTAGTGTAACTACAGCTGTTTTGTGAAAGCCTCAGAGGTTTGTTAGGGAACATTAATGAACAACCAACCTCATAAAACCAAGGAACACACCAGATAACTCATGGATAAAGTTGTGGCAAAGTGTATTTGCAG
Organism: Phyllomedusa bahiana; assembly: GCA_025379985.1. Classification (NCBI taxonomy): domain Eukaryota; kingdom Metazoa; phylum Chordata; class Amphibia; order Anura; family Hylidae; genus Phyllomedusa; species Phyllomedusa bahiana. The sequence continues at coordinate 3,790 of JAODAL010028905.1, read as the reverse complement.
GGTGAGGTTTAAAAAAACAAAAAAAAACAAACAGCCCGAGCACTGAACAACTCGCACAGGACTCCTTAATCCATTATCCATAAATGTAACAAGTATGGCACGACTGCTAACCTACAAAGACATGACCTTTTCTCGCCTGTCAGTAGAGGTGGACAGGGAGCTCTAACTGGAGGCACAGTCAAGAAGCCCAGGGCCACTCTGGATGAGCTTCAGAAATCCACAGCTCAGGTGAGAGAATCTGTCCACAGGACAAAAATTAGTTGTGTACGCCACAAATCTAGCCTGGCAAGAGAGACACATTTTTTGAAAGCAAGCCATAAGAAGTCCCATTTGCAGTTTTCAAAAAGTTATATATGTAACACAGCAAGTATGTGGAAGAAAGTGTTCTGGTTAAATGAGACCGAAATCAACTTTTTTGCCTAAATGCCAAATGCTGTGTGGACATTGCGCATCGCCCTAACACACTATCCCCACCGTGAAGCATGGTGGTGGCAGCATCATGTAATGGGGATGCTTTGTTTCAGCAGTGACTGGGAAGCTGGTCAGCGTTGATGGGGGAGTGGTTGAAGCTAAATGCATGGCAATCCTGGAAGAAAATGTGTTAGAGGCTGCAGGAGACTGGGGCATAGATTCACATTTCATCAGGACACTGACCATAAACGTACAACCAAAGCTACAATGAAATGGCTTAAATCAAGTAACCTTCATGTGTTAAAATGGCCCAGTCATAGTCCAGTCCTAAATCCCATTAAGAATCTGTGAATTGTTGGCTTCCACCGTCTGTACTGACGAAGGATATTCTCCGGTCTGCCCCCTTGATCACAAAAACGTCAGTCCACGTAGGTAGAACTTACGCCTCAAAAATTAAACTATTCTCTCATGGAGGTCCCTGTACCCCCCTATTAGGGAACCCGGCAGTCCCGAAGCCACTTACTTTAGCACTCTCCCGCTTGTTGGGTACCAGCGCCCTTTCCTCATCAGTGGACCGGGTTCTCTCTGGAGGGATGCTGTTAGCATATGGGGACCTGGTGGGTGACCCAGCTACCACACGGTTTGCCAGATTTTCTTATTATCAGCTCCACAGCCTTTACTCTGAGTGGAAGCGAACGTTAAACCTCCATCGACCGCTTACCATTTTTGAACAATGGTACCTGGGCAAGCTGTCGGTGAGGCGCCCTCTCTCGAGCCTATGTGCCCTTCTTCTCGGCTCCCAATCCACTGAGAGGCTGCCCTATCAAAGGAGTTGGGAGAGAGTGCTGAATCTGGAACTTTCGGATGAGGACTGGGAGAGAGCATTTCATCTGACACTTAAATCATCCATCTCCTCCAAGTCACATGAGCTGAATTATATAATACTTACCAGGTGGTACCGGGTCCCCACTCTACTACATGCCATGTTCCCAAGCTCTCCTGATGTCTGCTGGAGGTGAAAAGACCGAAAAGGCACCATGACATATCTGGTGGGGATGCTCGGTATTGCAACCCCTTTCCCTGGTTAAGGGTTGATCGAAATTACCTATAGGATCACTGGGATAAAATTACAAAACAACCCCTTCCAAACCATTCTTTTTTTTCAAATTCCCTTGCCCACAAAATCCTTGAGGACCCTCCTTCTTGCCTTTTTGATTCTTGCAGCAAAAACGATCATTCCTGACTGTGGCTCTCCACAGTCTGCCCTTCTATTATAGATTGGATAAGGGAAATACATGTGCTGCAGAGACTGGAGGAGTTTAGGACGGACTCGCTCACACAGTACAGTAGGTACCTCCATACATGGGAGGCCTGGTTTACCTTTTGCAACTCGGATCTTTACCTTTTGCAAATGACCCCGGATACATGACTCATCCACATGATAGGGATACAGATCTGAACCCTTTGCATACTGTTGCCCCTAAGCCGGCTGAGAGTACCTCTTTTGTTTTAATTATTTTAGGTTACTGTTCTTTAGTTCCATGTGACTCAAATTCCTCACAATAGCACATATACTAGTTCATCCTTAAGGTGTTTGGTCAAGCCGATGTTTCTCTGTCATAAACTGTGTGAAATGGACATTCCTCATTGGGGGAAAAACCTCCCGCTCATTCTCGAGGCCTTGTTGTCTGTCATGAGGAGGTGAGTCTCCCCCTCCCCTCCCCCCCCCCCCCCCCCCACCCACCCCTTTTTTTATTTTTTTTCCTCCTCTCTCCCTACCATGAGGAATCTCCAATGCTGCTGCTCCCTTATCTGGTATAAAAACTGGGAAATCTTACTGCCTCACCCTCTAGATTCATGTTGAAATTTCCCCTTGTTAAAACCTACGGCTTTGGTATTACACAACTTACTGTTGACTGGTTACCTATGCTAAATTAATGTGCCATACTACATGCAATCCTCAGCTGGAATGTCAAAATCTTACGGCTTTTGTATTACACAACTTACTGTTGATTGGTTACCCATAATACTTTAATATGCTATACTTCATGCAATTCTCAGCCGGACTGTCAAAACCTTATGGCCTTCTGCACTAAACAACCTATGTTTGACCGGTTACCTGTGATACTTTGCTATCTCACATTACATACAATTTTTGTCTTGAATGCCATGTGAGATGTTTGACTATGTTTATTTCTTCTAAATAAAAGCTTTTGAACAAGAAAAAAAAAAAAGAATCTGTGAATTGAAAATGACTGGTTGGCGAACGTTTGTGAACAATCTAAAAGTGCTAGAGTTATTCTAAAAAGAAGAATGGTCAACAATTACAGCCTCTAGATGTGCACAGCTGGTAGAGACATGCCCCAAAAGACCTACAGCTGTGATTGCAGTTTAAGGTGGTGCTACAAAGTATTGATCTGGAGGGGCTGTATACATATGCACAAAACACTTTTCAGTATTTTTAATTTTCATGCAGGAGAGGCTCGTATTTCATTCACTTACAAGGGAGCGCGACCTTATCCTTTTTTTTTGTTTGTGTTATTTTTTTTTTTATTTTTTTCTGTTGGAGAACTCCTTTGATTATATGTTATTTTTAAGCCCAGTACCACACAAGAGTCTTCCAATCATACCTGCTGATCTTCATCGTTGTAGTTTCTAAACAAACCAGTAAGGGTCATCACAAAGAGGGGACTGTTTTAGAACTTTGTAATTTGGTAAGTGGTTTGAAAATGTATAACTGATGAGATTGGACTTTAGTTTATTCTTCAAACCTCTTCTTCCTTTTTTTTTTAAAGTTTTTTTGAATCCTGTTTTTTTTCCAGAAGTACAGCTTCTTTAAACACATTGTGTTATAGTGTTGAGTTCATGATAAAATGGATGATCTATAAATGTGGAAATACATGGATTGGGACATTTATGTGGTACATTCTACCCTAACCCATGTCCCTATGATCAGACAAGGTTTTTATTCTGCTGAGTGCAGCTGGGAAAAACAAACTGCCTCTACTCATTTTAATCAGTTGGTCTAGCCTATCATTAGGAGGAAAACGGAGTGGTATATTGTCCTCTGCACGCTGCCCACACAGCTTAGGGTGCGTTCCCACGGCAAGTGCCAAATACCGGTCGGTTATGCGACCGGTATTTGCACTGTTTTGCGGCCGTCCCGCGATGAGGAGAAAAGCCCTCCCCCTTCACATTGAGAAGCACATATTCATTCAGGAAACCGGACGGAAGAATGTGCTTACCCAATGTTTTGCGGGTGGACAGCGGGCGACAAAACCGCCGGGCGGAAAAAACCCGTGCGTGGGGACGCTGAAGGGTTTTCTATGGCCCCGTTCTGTTATTTTCGGCCGTTTTTCAGGCGGTTGCAAAACCGCAA
>JAODAL010028904.1:0-52555 GCA_025379985.1 Phyllomedusa bahiana | reverse complement strand
CAAGGGCCAATAATTTTGATGCCATCACAAAGCTCTGATCTCAACCCTAGTGAAAATTTATGGCCAAAGCTGAAAACACAGGTGCAAGCAAGGTGACCTAAAAACATGGCTCAGTTACGCCAGTTATGTCAGGAGGAAAGGGCCAAAATTCCTACCAACTATTGTGAGGAGCTTGTGGAAGGATATCCAATATGTTTGACCCAAGTCATACAGTTTAAGGGCACTGCTACCAAATGCTAATGAAATGTATGTAAGCTTTTGACTTTGCAGAAAGTAATTAAAATTACTTAAATATTCTCTGTCTCATTATTCTGGCATTTGGCAAATAATTTTGGTTCCTACTTGTCCTAAATGGGTAAGGTTTAATCTGATTTCATGTCAGATAGTGAGAAATACAAGCATATGTGTATTTTTATATAGTGTATGTAAACTTCTAGTTTCAATTATATGTTATTCTAACATAAACCTGTAACTGATGTTTGTTTCTTTGTGTTTGTGGACCACTTTTCTTTGTTGTACTTGCCATACTTTTGTCTCCAGCATATTTGCATAAGGAATCTGTTCTATTGAGTCATTATGCTATTTTATGTAGTTTTACTTTATACTGTTAAAATTGATATTTATTGGGTTGTTTTTTCAACATCAAACTTATTGCTTTGTATGCATCTCTTTCTAATGTCATTTATTACTTGGCAATATAATACAGTTATACACATAAAAAAAGAACAGGTTTAAGATACCAAGGATTATATTGAGACAGCTCAATAATGATCTAAATTGTAAATTTTCAGTAGGATATAAACATAGTGAGAAGAAATAAATAATGCAACTTGTGTAACCGCTGTGCATTTGAGCCTGACTCTGTAGTGAATGGGTTAAGGGTCATGTACTGTAATCCTGAATGTTTGGTGAGGTACAGGGATGGGCTGTTACTGCCGACAGCTAATCTGCAAGTTGTCCTGCAACAGGTGCATTATATTTAACCACATACAAAACCTCAGACTTCCTGGAATTCCTGTCCATCTGGCTTCACAAGAACAACTTTTTCCTACCAGCATAGTTCACTTTAAGTACACGGCTCAAACTAATAGAGGCTCCATAAAAGAATTAAAAACAGTATGAAAGGAAAAACTATTCTTTGTAACTGATGAAAAAAGCATGACTGTCAGAAAAGTAACGTCAGCTGTCCTAATAGGCAGTTACATAAAAAGTATGGCAGGTCGCTGTCGCACAATGAGTATGCTCAAATGTTTCATAACTTGTGAAAACTCTTCATACAGAGAGGAGTCTGCATCAATGAGCCAAGTCAATGCTATCAGACAAAGGTCCAGCCTTTTAGACTATCATATGCCAATCATCCATAGCATCAACTACTTGACAACTGCCTGTTGACTTTAAACAACCGGGTGGTTGGCAAATTAATCTGCACAGATGTTCTGAACATCAATGCAGCATTTGCAGCTGTACCCTAATTTTACAGATGCAGGAGCGGAAACATCTGTCAGCAATAGCCAGGCTCTCTGAAAAGAAGGCTGTACATACAGTGCTCAATGAGAACATCGGAGCTTTTCAATACTAATAATTAGTACGCATAGTAACTTAAGGAGACAAGTCGGAAAATTGGCAGCGCTGCGGCAGTTTTTAGGCACATTAAATCAGTGTAAAGTGCGCCAGAAAGTCCAATCCTCTCAAAAATTTGCCATCAGGCATACCTTGCATAGTAAACATAATGCGCCTAAAAAGGCGCATTGCGCCTCAATAGGCGAGTTGCGCAAATCGCGGCACATAGCATATCATTGGTAGTGTATGTAATGCGCCTCTTAAGTCGCATTGCGCAACGGAGGCGAATGACATATCATTACTAGTATATGTAATGCGCCTCAATAGGTACATTGCGTTATGGAGGCACACAGTGTATAATTTTTAGGTGCATTACAATGTGTCGTGCCGGCATATAATGCGCCTAGTTTTGGTGTATGACAGTACATTTACATCGAGAATATGGAGTCAAAAAACTGGCATTTGCATATTGGGACATGTCGCCTTTAGTTTTTATACATTGTTGTTCTAGTTGAGTATTGTAATATGAATATTTTTATATGATTGATGTCCTAATTCATTTAGTGCCTAGCACCGCTTGGATTAGGATTGGTTCCCACCTTCTGGTGTTTGAGAATGATGTCCATTTACTGGTCTTGTTCATTCATCTAACTACACATAGAGATAAAGGACTTGTTCCAAAATGTGTTGGGTTCTTTCAGTACTATATGCAGTTTGTAAATATGTTTTGCAGTTGAATTTAGCCTTATCCTTTTTTGCTATTTAAGCATGCACCCTAGTCATTCATGACTTTAGTCATTCTGTGTTACATCCTTTAAGTGCAACTCCTTAGGTGTATGCAGCATTAATACCAGCATTGAAACCAGAAGGGAACCAAAGGTAACCAAAACCCTTCCCAGCTCCTCACTCACACAGCACCCAATATGCACCTCTCTGCTACAATCATCACTGCCTCCCTAATCATCAAACTCCTTGTCTCCCCTCAGACACCCACGCTGGGCAATGGATTCCATATCTCCCCTTCTGTCTTCCCCTCACACTTAACCTCTACTCTCCACCTCTGCCACAACATTAAGACCTTTCTCAAAAAAACCCACACAACCCCCTTTTCTCTCTCCCACACACACCTCCTCACACTCTCCCTGCTTCTCCTCGCTGCCAGGGACATATCTTCCACTCCCGGGCCCCCTCAGCGCATCCCCACTGTGGTTTCAGGCATCTCTTACAGACCAAGCAGCACACACTTTATCAACCACATAAACCTCAAACCCATCCCCCTCACCCCTGCAGCACCTACCCCCCTTTCTGGAGCCCTGGGGAATGCACGTTTTGTGTGCAACCAAACCTTCCCTTCATCTACAACCCTTCATCTCACCCCAATCAAAACTTCCCTGGTTAACAGAAACTTGGCTAAACACCCTCCGACACAATTTCCCCTTTGGGGATTTCTCTCCTATGGGGGGCTCCAGTTTTTACCCCCCCCCAAACCGCCCTGGCAGTAAAAAAGGGGAGGGTTGGGGGTGGGCCTTTCTTTTTGGTCAGATACCTGCCCCTTTTTTCTCCTTTTCCCCAACCATCCTTTCCCTCACCCTCCCCCCCTTTGAGGGGCATTTTTGGTCTGCATCAAACTCCCCCCCCAAAACCTCCGTGGCTGTTGTCACGACCCAGGGGCCCGGGCCACCCCCTTTTTTTGGGGCCACTTTGTTTCCCGGGCCCCCTTTCCACTTTCTTTCCCCCCCGACATCCCCACTATTATAAAGGGGAAAATTTTAAAACCTTTTCCCAAATCGATACACCCCCCCCCTCCCCTACTAAACAAACTTTTGTCCCCCTTCCTTTTTTTTGGGGCCTCCCCCCAGTGGCCCTTTTGGACCCAACAAACCCCACAGCCGGACAAACACGGGACCCCCATCTTTCACCCGCCTTTGCCCCTATCTAAACCTTCTCAAACTCTCCTCTCCCTATCTCTGGCCCAAACAACCCTCCCCTGTTCCCCCCCCCTTCCCCCTTCTCCCCCCCCTTTCCCCCTCCCAAACCTTTGGCCCCCTTTGCACCAAATCTTTCCCCCACGAAGGAACCTAAAAAACATAAAACCTTGCCCCTCTCTTCTGACTTTTTGGGAAACCTCTTTTCAAACCTTTATCCTCTTTTGGCTGATCCAGACGAAAAGGCCAAACCAAAACCAATTTTTAAAAAACCAAACCCCAAACCCCAACCCCCAAATCTTGTGTTTGTCCCCCCTCTCACACAAAAACAAAACCCGCAAAATAAACAGCCCAACCCGGGCACAAAAGATTTCCACCAAAACATTCTGGCGAGCTTCCAAAATTTGGCCAAAACCCCGCGGGAAAGAAAACCCCGGCTCCACCGACGCCCTTCACCTCATATAAAAGAATAAATAAAACCCAATTAAAATTCCCGCACCCCCACCTCGGGCCAAACAAGACTTCTTCACGCCCTCTCATATCCCCCCTGCCCCAACAACCCCAGAAAATTTTAACCTTTTTTTTCCCTTCAACTCTTTTCCTGCGTCCCCCGGGCACCCCCTTCCCCCTTTTTCTCCTCTCGCAGTTGTTTTTGGGAAAAATTTCACATCCAAAATAAAAAAAATTTCTCTCAAAAACAAAGCTTCACCTTTTCCGGGCCCCTGAGGCCACCTCTATTCCTGGGGTGTCCCCCACGGGCCCCCCCTTCTGGGGCCGGGCTAAGGGCCCTTTTCCCTCAAAACTTGCTTCTCTCTGGTCACTCCTGACAAGCTCTCCTTTTTTTAATGTCCAAATCTAACCTCCCAAAAACCTTATCTTGCCCAGGGGCCACCCCCACCTACCCCTTGACCTTAGTGCTTTTTACATCCCTTTCCCTCCCCCATCCTTCAAACCAATCGCTAACCTCGGGCATTTTCCCTTTCCCCCCTTTAAACCGGGTTTACCATCACCCCCACCCCTTAAAAAACCATCTCTTGACCCCTCCTCACTGTCCAACTATCGCCCCATCTCACTTCTTCCATTGGGGCCTCTAAATTTTCCTTGAGAAACACGTCCCTTCTTAAAACTGTCCTCCCATCTTCCCCCAAGTCTCCCCTTGCCCCACCCCAAAATTCGGGTTTCCGTCCCCCACTACTTACTGAAACCCCCTTTAAAACCAAAATTTCCACCCAACGACCTAGAAAATCCAAAACCCACCCCCACTAACCTGTGCTTTCTCCCATAGACCTTTCCTCTGCCTTTGACACTTTTGGGACCATTCACTTCTCCTACACACCCCTCTCTTCCCCCCCGGCCCACCCAGGGGATTTGGGGCCCTCTCTGGATCCCTCGTACCTCACTGATCGGACATTCCCCGTTTTCCTTACTCTCGTCCACCCCCTCCTCTCCCCTTTGCTCTCTTTTGGTGTCCCCGGGGGTCGGGTCCTGGGCCATTTCCCTCTTTTCAAATCTACACTTTTGGGTTGGGTAAGCTAATGGGGCATCCACGGGTTCAATACCCCCTGTATGCTGATGACCCCCAAACTAACCTTTCCCCGCCCAAAATGTCACCTCTTTTCTCTCCGGGAATCCTGGGAATGTTTTTCGTCCATTTCCCCCTTTTCTTCTCCCCCTTTTTCCCAAAAAAACAAAAAGTGGAGAAAACGGGAATTTATTATTTTCCCCACCGTCCCACTCATCCCTCCACCTGTTTCTCTCTATCACTGTCAATGGCTACACTCTCTACCGCCCCAAAGGGGTCCGCTCCCTTGGGTTAAAACCCTTTGGGACCCCCAATCTGTCCTTCAAACCGCACAAAAAAACCCCTAACCTCGGGGCCTGTCACCTCCACGGTAAAAAATTTTTTCCCAAATTCCGCTCATTTCTTAATTTGGGAAACCCCCAAAATCCTTTCCCCCAAAAAATTAAACCCAAAAAAATTTTTCCCAAATTTCCCCTGGTTATTTTGTGGAAACAGAACACCCTTCCCCCAAAGAGGCACCCTCGGGAAAATCATTTAACTGGGTTTTCCCCGGGCGCGATTACCCCCCCTGGGGAGCCTTTCCCCGGCCCGTCCCCCCGGGGGCCGACCCCTTAAAAAGGGGTTTCCCCAATTTCCCCAAAGGAATTACCGTTTAAGACAAAGAAATTTTTGGGACATTTTTGGCGGGGTTTTAAAATTTCCAAAAAAGGGTCTTTTTTTTTCCTTAACCTTTAATACCCCCCCTCATAATACCGCCCCCCCCAAACCCAAACCCCCACCCCCCCCTCCCAGGAAACCCTTCCCCCCCTTGTTCCTTTTAATCACCTCCTTACATAACTTTTCTAAACGATTTCTCCCCGTGGCCCCCCACATTTGGGTTTTTTACCCCCCAAACCCAGCCTTAAACGGGGTTTTTGGGGTTTTTTTTTTTAATTTTAATGTTAAAGGAAAAGGCGGGGGAAAAATTTAATTTTCCTATTAACCCAAATTATTTTCATGGGGGGGAACAAAATTGGGGGGGTCCCCTTCCCCCCAAGGGGTTCCCCCTTAAAAAGGGTAGGGTTTTGGGAAAGGGATTCCAAAGGGGTTCCCTCGAAGTTGAGATTAAGCCTTTGGGAATTTTTGGGGATAAAATTGGGTTTTTTTATGTAGCCCGTCTAAAATTTTACAGTGCCCTGGAATAAAGGGGGCCGCCCAAAAAAAAATTATAAAATTTTTAATAAAAATAATTTAACGGGGCAACATGAAAAAAAAATTTTCTGGGTTTTTTTGTCAAAAACTGCCCACTTTTTCTGGATCAAAGCTGCATATTTCTTTTCCAGTGTCCCCAACTGTTTCCAAGTTTTGGGGGCTCGGGATTTTGGGCTGGGGGCCCCCCCAGCAAGGGAAAAATTCTGAATATTTCGGGGGTAAAGCGGGATGTGTTTTGGGGCATTTTGAGAAAATTTTTAAAAAGTCAAAAGCCAAACTTTTTGCGATTAAAAAATATAATAAAATGCAAAAAACGATTTTATATTTTTTTTGCCTATTCCCCTTCATGATTTTGGGTTGAAAAAAAAAAAAATGTAAAAAATACATAAAAATAAATCCTTATGTATCATAGAAAAAAGGCAAAAAATAAAAGAAAAATTGAGCACAAGAAAGCGTTATAGCAGTTAAACCTGCATGTACTAAAAATGAATATGTGCCTGGTCAGGAAGTGGGATAAACAAATTTCAATTCAAAATTTGGGTTTAAAAAACCACGGGACAGGTAAAAGTGACTAATATCAATAACCCCTTTTTGAAAAGGGGGGCTTTCTGTAAAATTTAAACTGGAATATTTTTAAAGCCAATAACAATGTTAGGACGGGGGAAAATTTTGGGGGCCAACGGGAAAGGATGGGAAAAACAAAATTTGGGGGGATAAATTGGTGACTGGGTAAAAAAGCTTTCTTCAAAACGGGGAAAGGTCTTGGGGGGCATTCCTCGGGCTTTTGGTAGTACCTACCAAAAAGGGGTTTTAATAAATGACATCCCGGAAATCGTGGCAGGGTTTACATGGTTTGGGTTTTTCTGAAAAGGGCGGGGGGGGCCCATCACAACCGGGGTAAAAGCCAACCCCGCGAAGGGAGGGGAAGTTTTTAATTTGGGCCCCTTTTTTTTCCCCAAGGGGCCTGCCGCAAGAAAATTTTGGACTTTGCTGAGGTGGAACACTACCGGTCGCTACCCCTGATTTGATTTGGGTTGCCGGTGGTGGCCAAGGTGAAATTGTGGACAAAATCGTGAAGCAAACCCTTGTAGTCGGGGGACTGGCAAGGGAAGGGCCCCAAGGACATAAAACTAAATACATAAATCGGGCCCACAAAGACTAAGTAAAACCTCAAAGTTCTTATGGGAAAATATAGGAAAAGGGGTTTTAAACGGGGCTAAGGAAAATATGAAAAACCGGGGAAACTCTTGGGTTTACATTATTTGATCAAAGATTGTTTTAAAACCCCACCCCCCAAAAAAGTAAAGGGGGTTCCCGGGAGCAAGGGAGTCCCTACACAAAAACAGGGTTCCCTTTTAACTAGGGGGCCCTTTTCAAAAACTCCCATTTCCCCAGGATGGGTTAAAAAAAGGGGGGAAATTTAGTTTAAACCTTAATAAAAATGGGGCCCCCAATAACCCCCAAATCCCCCAAATTTAAACCCCACAAAATGTAAAACCCTTTTATGGGAAACTTTCAAATTATAAACCTTTTGGGAAAACGAAAGCATAGGTGGCCCCCCCCAACCTTAAAAGGGCCCCCTTGAAAATACACCCAAATACTTAAAATCAGGGCCACCCCAAAAGCTAAGTAAAACCTAAAGTTATATAGGAAATTTTGGGGAAAAGGCTTCCCAGCAAAAGGGAAAATTTATAAAAAAACCCTGGGACTTTTAGTTTAAAGTATTTGATCAAAGATTGTTTTAAAGGCTCCCCCTACCCAAAAACCGTCGGGGGTTTCCCAACAGGGGGAGTCCCTACCCCCCATAAAAAAATTGTTTCCCTTTAAATGGAGCCCCATTCAAAACTGCCATTTCCCCGGGGGAGTGATGGGAAACCCCTGCAATTGATTTAAACCCGGGCCCCTATTTAAATGGGTTTGGTTTGAGTGCAGAAAGCAATGAGATTCCCCAAATTCCCCAAAATAAAACAAAAAATTTTACATTTTCCAAACTGTTTTATGTATTTTTTTTGTTTTGCTTTGGGCCTTTTTCAGTGGGAAACTAGGGCTTAGGGTTTTTCCAAAAGTATATTTTTAATTTTGGCAAAAGGCCTTTTTAAAACATTTTTGTAGTCAATTTGGGGGGGTTTGGAATCCTTTGGGGTTTCCCCCGGGGGGGGGGGGGGGGGGGTCAACCACCTTTTTAAATAGGGTGCGGTTTAACCAAGGGGCTTTTTTCCCTATCACTCCGGGGGAAAGGGTGGCAGTCTAATGGACTCCTAGTAAGGTAAAATTTTTAGGGTTGTAGGGGACTCCCCTTCCCTTCGGGAACCCCTTTTGGGACGTTTTGGGGAGGTGAGTTTTAATTTACAATCTTTATAAATTTTACTGAAAAAACAAAAGAGTCCCAATGGTTTTTCTTTTTTTCCCCCTTAGCTGTAAAGCTTTTTCCTATATTCCTATAAAAAACTTGAGGTTTATTTTAGTCTTTAGTTTTTCCCCCCTGTTTTATTTTAAAATTGAGGGAAGGTCGGACAGGCGGAAAAGGTTTTTTGTGGGTTGAAGGAAAAAGAGGCTAACGATGGTACACAAAATAAACAAAAAACACAAAAAAGGGGTAAAAAAAATTCCCCAAAAGGCAGGCTGGCCCTAAAAATTCAAAGGGGCCGGGGGGGGGGGGGGGGGTAAAACCGGCCGGGCAATAGACATTGGGCGGGGGGAGAAACGAGCCAAGTTGCGAGTCGCCCACAGTCCAGACAGGGGTTTGCAGACCCCACTAAACAGAAGGGGAAAGTTGGGGGTTTTGGCAGGGGGAAACCTTTGTTACACTACCCTCCCCTTGGGCCTCCCCCTGTTTCTAGCCTGTAAGAACCTAAATGACAGACCCTTCCCGGGATTTTTATCCTCTGGCTCCGGAAACCTTTTTCGGGCCCCAAAATCCCTTCCAGTAAACCCGGGGGTTTCCTTCTTTAAACCATAAAAAAATTGGTGGAATAAGTATGGGAGATAGGAGGAAGGACCTTTCAGGGAAACCCCCATACATCATAAAATCACCTGTATGTATGGGAATTTTCCCCAAAAAAGGGAAAACGTCCTTTTGGAATATGGGGTCCATTTTTTTCCCATATATTTTTGAGTTTTGTAAGAACGGGTTTAAAAGGTGACCAGTTTTGGGCAAGGTGCCCTGGAAGGAGTTTGGTATGCACATAGGGGGAGGGACGGGTTTTTTTGGGCCTCTTGGTTGTTTACGTCTAAGACATCAAAGGGGAACCAAAAACCCCGGGGCCCAACTTGTAGGGGGGGATTTTCAGGAGGACATATCTAGCTGACAGCCATTTTTTGCCCCCCGGGAAACAAAGAATGGGGGTTTCCCTTTTTCCCAAATCACCCTTGACCTTCTTTATGGGTTGGGGTCTTTTGGCATTGTTGGGGGGTGTTTTCTTCCACGGGCGGGACATCAGAGGAAGAAAGAAGGCAGCGGGTGGGGGGGGGAAAGGGGTTTGTTTGTCCAAAAGATATAAAAGAATGGTGAAAAATGGGGGGGGGGGGGGGGGGGGGGGGGGGGGTGGGGGGGGGGGAACCAGCGGAGTCTGTTTCCAGAAAAATTTTAAAAAAAATTCGGGCCCAAATGGAAAAAACAGGCTGGACCTTTTCATCCGTCAGGGCTGACACAAAGTGGGGGGGGGCAAAAGGTACCCGGACTTTTTTAAAATTTTTCCCCAATTTGGGCCTTTAGACTTTTTTTTGGGTTTTTTTAGGCGGAAGAAAAAAATTTATTTGGTGAAGCTTGTACAACCGGAAAATATTTTGGGGAAGGGAGGGGGTTGGCAAAAAGTTTTAGCAGAAGGTGGCCCGGGGGGCAGAGGGGGCGAAGTAAAGACTTTTTAAAAAACCGGTTCAGTGACCCCCCAAAAAGGGGGCCCGTTTTACTGGAAGGGGAGGTAGGTCTATTGAAATCCATAGAAAATGTTTTTTTTCTTTTGGGCTTGTGTAAAATAGCCAGGATTGAAAGGGGGCCCACAGGTCAGGGGGGGTGATTTAAACGGACAAAAAGTTTTTTTTTTACAAAAATTCTTTAATTCTTTAGAAATTTTTTGAAAGCCCAACACCAGTAGAAATGAGAATAAATAAACAATTTTTTCCCATATCGGGGGTGTCCACCCAAATTCGGAGTCCCCATTTCAAAAATCCCGGAGGGGGGAAACAAGGGGTTTTCCGGGGGTGCAGTTGGGGGTTTTTTGGGGATTTGGGGGTAATAGAAATTTGGGGGGTTAAAATTGGGGCCGGGGGAGTAACCTCTTCTCCAAAAAATGTCAAAAAAAACCCCCTTAAAATTATTCTTCTCTGTAGGGGGAAATTTGGGATTAAAAATTGTACCGGGAGAAGAACGGGGACAACCGTTTTAAAATATCGGGGAATAAAGGAGATTCTTAGGGCCAGTAAAAGAAAATTTATTTGGATGTAAGCCCCCTCCAGGGAGGGGGGCGCCACTGTTAAAGGCCAGTGTAAAATGGCCAGTAATTCCTTAAATACCGATGGTGTAGTTCTTCTAGGGGAAAGGGAAAAATTTGGAAAAGGGAAACCCACAAAGGGTCTTGCCTTTGCACCCTTTTTTGGGGGGAGGACCCACCCCAGCCTAAACAAAAGAGGCGTAAACCCTTCTAAGAAAAAAGGGGTTCCCCCGGTATCATATAGGGCCCAGAAAAAAGCTGCAAAAGCCCATAGGCGGGATTTTAACTTAGGGATGGCTTTTTTCGGGGGGCCTGGTGGCCATATTTTTGGGTTCCATTTTTCTTGGTGAATTGGCCACAATCGAGGGCCCCCAAATAATCGAAAAAATTAGGGGATGACCTCCTGTCAAAACTTGGCAAACCCCCAGGAAAAGGGTTTTAAATGGTCTGGGGGACTGAGGGGTCAGGGCCCACTGCAGGCCAGCAGACGTTTAACATGGTTTTTTTGCTTTTTTTTTTTTTAGGTTGTGGATTTATTATAAAAACGGGGAAACAAAAGGCCCAGGTTGGTGGAAGAGAAAATTCCCCGGACTTGGATAGAGGTGTTTTAATTTCGCAGACACCTCAAAATTTCTGGCCCCACATGGAATTGGGTAAGCCCCAAAGGGCCCGGGGAAAACCGGATGTCATCCAGAAAAGACAACTTACACAGTAAAAGTCAGATGTGCTCGGGGGTTCAGGTTCCCTTTAAAAGGAGAAGTGAAACCCAAAATTTGGGAAGTAAAAATAATTTGAAAGTGGAAAAAAAAAATTACAAAAAAAAAACAAAAATTTGGGAAACAAAAAGGGGGCTAAAAATAGTCGCCTTTTTCTTATTTTAAATACCCCCCTTAAATTCCCCATGCTCACATTCTACTACCTTGTAGCCATCGGGCCTCCTATCTTACCCCCCAAACTCCGCCCCTAGAATTTATCCATATTAAAGCCCCTCTCCCCTTCCCTCCCCTTGTATTCACCCATACACTAGTTTCCCTTTTAAAACTCCCCAAAGACCACCAGTTTTACTTGGGCCCAACATAAAGGGCCCTTTATATTCATAATTTAAATCCCATCTGCTGAAACTTTTCTTTTCTCCTGCTCCTTTTTGGGCAGGAGATTTTCTTCCAAAACCCCAAGCCCAATCCCCTTTACTGCTCACCCCCACCCTTCCTCTTATGTCCCCCATAAAAACCCTGCAACCTCCCTTGTTATTCGTTGTATGTTTTTTCGGGCCCCTTTTAAAATGTGTTTTTGTGGAAAGGGAACCGATCTGTCTGAAAAGAAACTCAAAAGCTGTTCAGGGAACCAAATTTCTTTCAAAACTACCTAAACCCTGCTAGCTCTAACAGAAAATTTGGCTCCAGCACTCTGACACGGGTTCCCTTTGGGCCGGGCCCCAAAACCTATAGGGGGCCTACAGTTCACCCACACCCTCAGACCTGATTACAGGCCGGGTGGAGGAGTCGGCATACTTCTCTCTCCACACTGCACTTACCAAATCCTTCCTCCTGCCCCCTTCCTCACTTTCCCTTCCTTTGAGGTCCACACCATCAGAATTTTACGGGCATTTTCCCTCAGAGTTGTGGTTGTGTACAGATCCCCACGGCTCACCCCGACAGTTTCTGGATAATTTTTCTGCCTGACTTCCTCATTTCCTCTCTACTGAAATGCCCACTCTGATCATGGGTGAATTCAACATCCCTATAGACGACCCCATTTCTCCTTCTGCCTCTCAGTTTCTTTCACTAACCTCTTCTCTCAGCCTCTCTCAATTTACAGACTCTCCCACCCACAAGGATGGAAACTCTCTTGATCTGGTTTCTGTCGTCTTTCCTAAATTTCTAATTTTACTAATTCTCCTTATGCGCTCTCTGATCACATCCTTATCTCCTTCACTATTACTAATTCTCAGCCTTCTCTGGAAATACTTGCCCATCACACATTCAGAAATAACCGCTCCATTAACACTCAGGAATTTACAGACATCCCACATTCCTCACTTCCCTCAATCTCCTCTGTCTCCTGTCCTGGCGGTCAAACAATATAATGAAACCCTCTCAACCACCCTGGACACATTGGCACCACTCACACATCACACCACCAGACGAGTCAGACGCTGGCAGCCTTGGCACACGCTTTCTGCAGCGATGTTCCAGGTGTGTTGAGCGTCTGTGGAGAAAGTCAAAGCTACCTGCAGATTTTCTCCACTACAAATTTATGCTCAGGACTTACCACACTGTCCCTCACAGCGACAAACAAGATTATTTCACTTCCCTCAACATTACACAACCCAAAACGCCTGTTTGACACCTTCCATTCCCTCGTCAGGCCTAAAGCTCAGGCCCCGGTCACTGACCTCTGTGCTGAAGACCTGGCCACTCACTTAAAGAGAAAATTGACAGTATCCGGCAAAACATCTCATCTCAAAAAGCAAGTAACACACATCCTGTCCCTCCCCGCACATCCCCTAGCCTGCTCTCAGCTCTTGACAAAAAGACAGAAGAAGAAGTGTCCAGGCTTCTCCTGTATGCTCGTCCCACCACCTGCTCTAGTGACCCCAATCTCTCCCACCTTGTCCAGTCTATTTCTCCACCTGTAATCTCTTACCTTACTGCAATCTGTAACCTCTCTCTCTCCACTGGGATCTTTCCATCCTAATTTAAACACACTGTTATAACTCTTTTACTGAAAAAGCCCACTCTGGACCCGTCCTGCGCTGCTAATTACCAACCAGTCTCTAACCTGCCCTTCAGCTCTAAAGTCTTGGAACACTTGGTCTACTCTCGCCTGGTCAGTTTTCTCTCTTCTAACGCTCTTCTCGATCCTTCACAATCAGGTTTCCGCACCTTACACTCCACAGAAACTGCTCTAGCTAAAGCAGTGGTTCTTAACCGGAGTTCTATCCAACCCTTGGGGTTCGGTGAGTCGGTCTCAGGGGTTCGGCAGAGCCTCCGCCACGGAGGTCAAGGCACACCCGACTCATTATGTAAATTCATGATGACACGCCCCTGCTTGGCCTCACTTGCTGCAGATGATCAAGTTACATTAATTGGCCATCAGTCTGTGGAGAATTTAGTGTGCTCAGTAGTCACCGTGTGGACTGTCCGTATTTCGTACGTTGTGTGGTTTCTTTCTTAATATTTTAAATCCATTTTAAAACTATGTCAAGCAAAAAAAGAAAGTGGTCGGACGAATATGTACAACATGGATGCACATGTATACCGGAACGTGATGGGAGTCAGCGTCCTATCTGCATGATTTGCAATGCCAAGTTGAGCAACTCTAGTCTCGCCCTGACAAAACTGAAGGAACACTTTTTGAAGCTGCATGGAGATGGGGAATACAAGAACACAACCCTTGCTGAATTCAAGGTAAAAAGAGCCAGATTCGATGAAAGAACCACTCCGCTTGCTCTTGGATTTGTACCCGTGAACAAACCGATCCTCACCGCATCGTACGAAGTTGCTGACCTGATCGCAAAGCAGTGCAAGCCGCACACCATCGGTGAAACACTCATAAAAACAGAAGCATTAAAGATTTGGGGAATCTGTACTCGGAACAGCGGCCCCAAGGTTAAATTATCCCAAATTCCTCTTTCAAATGACACCATCAGTGACAGAATAGAGTGCATGAGTAAAGCATCTTGGCTCAAGTAGTTCGCAGATCTAATTTCAAGCCTGGCAAAATTCAGCTTCAACTCGACGAGACCACAGACGTTTCTAATCTAAGCCAGCTTGCTGTTTTCGTGCGCTTTCTGAAAGACAACATGATATAAAGAAGAGTTTTTATTTTGTAAGCTTCTTACAAAAACAAAATAAGGCAGCCGATGTGAAGAGCTTGTGGATGACTTCCTCAGAGACAACAATCTTTCATGGGATATGGTTTCTGCAGTTTGTACGGACGGAGCTCCAGTCATGCTGGGAAGAAAGTTGGTTTTGGTGCGTAGTAAAAGCCGATGCACCACACCTCATTGTAACGCATTTGTATTCTTTCACAGGCATGCGTTGGCAACAAAAACCTTGCCTCCAAAAATGGTAGAAGTATTAAAAACTGTAGTGGAATGTGTGAAAATATGTGCGAAATAGTGCTCTGAGGCACCACATCTTCAGTGAGCTGTGTAAAGAATGGGCTTGAATTCGAGGTACTCTTTTAACCATTCTTTAAAGTCGGTGGTTATCCCGGGGACAGGTGCTGAATTGTTTTTTTTTGCCATGCGTGTGGAATTAGCCTGTTTTTGCAAGAGCAACCAACATTGTCATGCAGATTACTTCAAAAATCCTGAGTTCATTTCATTTAGCGTGCATGGCTGATATATTCGCAGCTCTAAATCATCTCAATCAGCCGATGCAGGGTGGTGGAGTCAACATCATGGAAGCAGAAGAAAACCTGGAGGCTTTTAAAAAAAAAAACTACTGTTATTTGGGAAAAGACGAAAGAGAAACAATAACTTCGCAAACTTTCCCGTTCTGGACGACTGTGTTAGTAAGATCGGGAAAATGTGTCTGGAATCGGAGACATTTCTGTATCCATAGAACTGAAGCAAACAATTGCCATGCACTTAGATGAAACTTGCAAAGTCTCTTTACGGATATTTCCCTACAAGAGAGTCATATCCAGCAGGGGGGAAACAGCCGTTAATGTTTGGGGGTTGGCAGCAGATTCAATTATGAATACCTGACGAAATCACTGAAATTCGCAAGCCAGGTTCAACAGAACTCTTCAGAACAAACACTCTCAAACTTTTTGGTTACAGTACCCAATTATTTTCTAAAAAAAGCCCGAAATTTTTTATTTCCATTTGTTAAACATTTCTTGCGAACAATCCTTTGAGGGGTGCTGAAAATAAAACACAAAAAAAATGGAAAGACTTTACTGTGAAAATGCATGAATAGAAATTCAAAATGAAGCCACGCATATCTGAACGGTCCCAAAAACAACAGCGAAGTTACATGATTTGCAGGTATGTTTTTGTTGTGAGTTAATGCACTGTGTTTTGGGGGTTTTTTTTCTTTACAAGGTGATGTTAAAGCACGGGTTTTTTTTTTGGTACCAGTAAAAAACATATATCTATGTCTTTAATTTGGAAAAAAAATATATTTGATTTATCACTAAAGAAGGGTTCGGTGAATGTGATATGAAAATGGTGGGGTCGGTACCCTCAAAAAGGTTAAAACCCCTGAGCTAAAATCTCTAAAGGACCCCCCCCCATGCTAAAAGTTCTTCATTCATAATACCTTTGCCATACATCAATAACATTTTCAAAAACCAATAAATTTTACTGAAACAGAACTTTTCCTTGTATTTACACAATTTTTTTTTTTTAGCATTCTCTTGCTTTTGGTGTGGCCATAACTCTAGCATCAGACAAACTGAGGGAGTTCAGGACACAGTAACAACACTGAGCCTCATCAATTATGTAAGAGTGAATCAAGAGAAAATATTGAAGCTGATTCTGATATGGAATTGCCAGGCAAGCAATTATCAAAACAGACAAAAGAAGACAGAACAACCTAAATCCACTCTAAACTGCTGTCTGCAATAAGGAAGACAGAGTATCTAAGGGTCCCTCTAGGTTTCCACCAGAGCCCACCACAAAGCAGGATGGACTTGGTTGCTAGAGACCTAGGTTACCTCACTAGAGGGGTATAAGAAGCCCAAAAGCAAATGGGAAACACGACCAAAGAAAGAGATTTCAGACAATACAGGATAAAACAAAGAACAAAACAAATGTAGTCAGGCTATTCGCAGTCAAATACCAGGAGAGTTTGTAGTAACCAAATTAAGGAGCTGGGGAAAAAACTTGGAAAAAAGGTCAAATTGTGCCCCCAAAAAACACTCTTAAAAATGCAGGTAGCAAGGAATAATCCAGGATACAAGGAGCAATCACAAGAAACGGGACGAAGTAAAAGGGCGGGTTTAAAATCCCTTTGCTTCGGGCAACAACTTTATTATCTCTTTTCCCAAACCCCAAAAAGGGGGCTGAAGGTTTTGGTTAGAAAGCGAAAATAATGTTTTAAAAACGGGTTAAATTAAAAATTTTTGTTTGTTTTTATTTAATTAGCATAGTTGGACATTTTAAAGTTTTAAAAAAAAGGGGCTTTATGTCCCCTTTTCCCTTCCCTTTCAATTCCCCGCGCGGGGGGCGGGTCTTCACCACCCCACTAGTCGTTTTTCTTATTTTTTTTTTTCTAGAGGGGAAATTTTTCCCCACTGGAGCGGTCATTTTCCCAAATAAAATTTTCATCACTTTTTGGAATTTTAACAGTTTTTCCCTTGGGAATAATTTAAGAAGGGTAAAATTGTAATAAACTTCTAAAAAATAATCTCCCAAATACAAAAAAAGGGCACAAGATTTCCCGGGGGGGGGGGAAGTTTTTTTGGGGGTTTTTGGGGGGGGTTGGGGTTTTTTTTTTTGGGGGGGGGGGGTTTTTTTTGGTTGGGGGGGGGGTTTTTTGGGGGGGGGGGGGGAAGTTAGTTTTTTTATTGGGGTTGGTATTAAATAAAAAATTTTTTTGGGGGGTTAAAAATTTTTTTTAATAAAATTGAAAATAATTTTTTAATTTTTTTTAAGTTTTAAAAATTTAAAGGGGGTTGGGGGAAAAGGGGGGGTTTTTATTGGGTAATTTATTATATTTTGGGGGGGAATTATATTTAAGGGAAAAATTTTGGGTTTTTTTTGGGGTTTTAACCAGATAAAAAGATTTTTTAATCGGGGGATTTTTTGATCCGGGGCCTTTCTAGGGGGGGGCGGGGGGGCGACCCCCCGGGGGCCCGCCAAAGGCTCCGCTCACCCCGGGGGCCGGCCCCGGGGGGGCCCGGCGCCCGCCCGCCCTGCCGCCCTTGGGGAAAGGCCCCCCCCCAGTCCGCAGAGCCAAAGCGGGCGGGGCGGGAAAAAAGGAGGAGGCGGGATGGATCTTTCCCCAAACCCCTCCCCTCCCCCCCTGAAAGGGGTTATGGGCGCTCTTTGAGGGGCCAATACTTACTCAACGTCGCAGGGGGCGCACAGTTTTTACCGCCGCCCCCCTGCGACGCCCCATACCCCTTTCCTTTTGGCAGCTCGCCCCCGCGGAGTTTCCCTTTTGGGAGCTGCGCCCATGTTAGAGCCGTGATGACGTCACGTTTGCTTTACCCCGCTCGGGCGCTCCCCCGCTGGGGGCAGCTCCGGCCCGGGGCCGGCTGGGGCCCGGGGGTGAGTACTTTTTTTTATTTTAAAAAATTACTTAGGGGGGAAATCCGGGCTACAAGGGGGCACACGGGCCCTATAGGAGGGCTTTACGGCTACAAGGGGGGAACACTGGTTTTAAAAAGGGGGGCACCCTTTGGGGATTACAAAAGGGGGGCTTTCACTGGCACAAGGGGGGCACCCGGCTAAAAGGGGGGGTACACGGGGGCTACGGGGGGCATCTATTTGGTACGGGGGGGCTCATGCTGAAAGGGGGGGAAAACTGGCTAAAAGGGGGGGAAATCACTGGCTAAAAAGGGGGGCACATGGTTTAAAAGGGGGGGCATCAAGGGCTACAGGGGGCATCACTGGCTACAAGGGGAGCACACTGGCTAAAATGGGGGCATCACGGGCTACAAGGGGTGGCCATCAAATGGCTACGGGGGAGAGCATCCCCGGGGCTACGGGGGGGGCATCATTTGGCTCCGGGGGGGGCATCTAGGGCTACAGGGGGAAATCACGGGCCAAAGGGGGGGCATCACTGGCTAAAAGGGGGGGGAATCACGGGGCAAAAGGGGGGGGCATCACTGGCTACGGGGGGCACACGGTTTAAAAAGGGGGGCACACTGGCTAAAAGGGGGGAAAAACTGGTTTAAAAGGGGGGAAAATTTCACTGGCTACAAGGGGGCGGAACCTGGCTACAAGGGGGGAATCACTGGAAAACAATGGGGGAACGTTTGGCAAAAGGGGGGGCTTTCACGGGCTACAAGGGGGGTCACTATTAAGGAGGGTTTTTCACGGGCTACAAGGGGTTTTGGCCCCCCCCCACCTACCTGGCCCAAACGGGGGGCATCACTGGCTACGGGGGGGCATCACGGGTTTACGGGGGAGGCTTCACTGGCTACGGGGGGCATCACTGACTACAGGGGGCATCAAGGGTACGGGGGCCCACGGGTTTACGGGGGGGGGCCACTGGCTACAAGGGAAATTTCTTTGGGCTACAGGGGGGAAACAGGGGGCAAGGGGGGGTATTTGGGCTACAAGGGGGGCCCCACTGGCTAAAAGGGGGCCCAACACTGGCTAAATGGGGGGCCCCATTTGGCACAAGGGGGGCCTTTTTTTGGGCTACAGGGGGCCATCATTGGGCTAAAAGGGGGGGGGAAATCATTTGGTTTTACAAGGGGGGATCACTGGCTTACGGGGGGCATCACGGGCTACAGGGGGGGCTAAATGGCTAAAAGGGGTGCTTTAACGGGCTACGGGGGGCATCACGGGCTACGGGGGGGCCATCACTGGTTTCAATGGGGGGCCATCACTGGCTACAATGGGGGCACACGGGCTACAATGGCATCCTGGCTTCGGGGGGGGCCCCACTGGTACTTTTGGGGGCAAAACTGGCGACAAGGGGGTGCATCACGGGTTTAAAGGGGGGGCCCCCCATTGGTTTCAGGGGGATAAACTGGCTCCCAAGGGGGGGGGCATCATTGGCTACGGGAGGGGTACTGGCTAAAAGGGGGGGCATCACTGGCTACGGGGGGGCTCTTTGGGTTACGGGGGGGGACCCACGGGGCTAAAAGGGGGGTTTCACGGGCTTACAATGGGGCATCACTGGCTACAGGGGCATCACGGGCACAGGGGGGCATCTACTGGCTACAGGGGGCATAAAGGGGGCCTACGGGGGCATCATTGGTTACAGGGGGGAAAACCCCACTGGTATGGGGGCATCATTTGGTACAAAGGGGGCTCACTGGCTACGGGGGGGCATCCCCTGGCACAAGGGAAATAAACTGGAAACGGGGGCATCACTGGCTACAGGGGGCTACTATCGGGCTATGGGGGGTACTACATGGTACGGGGGGCTATTACATGGCTACCATATAAAGGTTGCTATAGATGGGGAGTTTTTTTTATAGATTTAAATAAATTTTTTTGGGAATGCTGATAAAGTGAGGACCCTTAAAAGATTTTTTGTTTTGTAAATTTTAAGTGAAGAGTCGGGGGTATTCCTCAGGGGGTTTTTGGGACAGATGGAAAAAAAATAAGGGGGGAAAGAGAAAAACCCCGGGGGGAAAGACGTTTTCCGGGGTGAGTCACTAAAATATAATTTTAAAATTTTTACCCTTTATATGCCCGGGGCAGGGCCCGTGTTCAGGGGGGTTTCCCCCACCACTGTATGCGGGAAAATATTGGTTGAAGTATAATGGTTTTTTATTTGTAAGGGTCATTTTGTTTTTATTCATTTCACTATGGGGGTGTTGTTTATGTGGTCACGGTTTTGTTTGTTTTTGGGGTAACTATGTGGTGATAGTTTAAAATTGGGGTTGGGAGTTTTTTGGGTTCACGGGTTTTTGGGTATTGGGGTCTTATTTGGCCCTTAGGTTTCCCGGGGTTGGGGGAAGGGGTTTTAAATTTTGGTAACTATGATACAAACCCTAGTATTTTTTTATATGTGGGACTTTGTGGAAAAAACCCTTTCCCGGGGGGTTATATTTTAGCTTTGGTTAAAGGTGTGGGGGGCACTGTGTTTCATTAGGGGTGCTTGATGTTACTTGGGGGGGGGGGGGGGGGAAAGGGGTGGCGAAATTTTTCCACTCCCCTTTGAGTAAAAAATTTAGCCTAGGAACGGCCCTGATTTGATCCAGACACATGCATATAGTTTTTTTCACTCCTTCAGATGCTTTAATAACCAGCTAATTTCCCATATAAACATTGTTTCTAGGGATGATACCAATAATATATCATGATAAGGAGAATCATACAGCACAGTGAGTAAGTAGTGCTTTGCAGCACTGAGCCAAAGGAATCCTGTGTCACCATACATTCCATACATTTGGTTTCACTGTGTTTGCAGTCTGTAGAGAGACCAGCAGATGGCACTTTTGTCATTCACACAAATATCTAAAGTACAGTTTTCATTTTTTTTTTGTTCTTAAATAGAGAAAAAAAGGAAACAATACTATGTCATGTCTGAAACCATGCAAATTGTTGAGTGACAGACAACTACTGTTAAGACCAAACTGTTGAAGCATATTAATGCATCAGCACAATAGCAAATAAAAAAGCATGTATGGGGAAGGTGTAATTTTATTTATACGGTAAAGTATAAATAGAGAGATTTGACTCAATAAATTCAGAAATTATTTATTTACTGACAACCCCAAAAAGCAGAAATAACAGCAAAAAAACAAAATGTGATTTTTTTTTTAATGGTTTATTAAAGCCGTTTTCTATATTATTATGCACTTGTTGCTTATATTAAAAGTGTTCCATACACTTAAACACGTTATCTGCTATACTGTTTGCTTTGTATCTTAGGCCCCATTCACGTCTTATTCCGATACACTTTTCATTGAATTCTTTCGGATACCGTTAAAAATATATCCTGATGGATACTGCAGAAGGGTTGCAACGGGGCCAAAGACTTCTACGGGGCAAATGTAGTTCTGATTGGACTAGATTTACTATTTTTATTTCAACATTTTCCTTTTTCCTGTTTCCCACAACAAAGCTTTGTTCACCGATTTTTGGGGCCTCATGAAATAAAAAAATGTCTAGATCAAAGGGGACTTTCTTTGTTCCCCCATAGAAAACCCAGAGTTTCCCTTTCATTTATATAGTCCTCTTAAAAAATGAAAGGGGAAATCTGATTGGTTGCTATGGATACAAAGAAAGTCTTAGACCCAGACAGTTTTCATACATGGCCCCCTTAGTGTCTAGGAGAAGAAATGGCTTTAAAATTCACAAAATTAGGGCAAAAAAACTGTAATTAGAATACATTTGCCCTAGAAGCCTGGGGCCTTTGCGGCAATATCCATCGGGGAATACTTTTTTATATTTTAAAAAGGACGGAAAACCACGAGGGGGGTTTCCAAAACGAGATGTAAAAGGGGGATCTTGCTGAATGGAAAAACCCTTTGGGAAAGGGTTTTTTCAAAGGGATCAATCGGGGCCGGGCTGCTTGTATTTTGAAATTTACATTTAATGGCGGGTTTGATTTTTAAAAAACCCCCTTTAAAATGCCCCCTAAAAAAAACAAATTATTCTAGTTATCTATACATATAATCAATAAGAATAAACAGGGGGTAAAAAAGGGGATAGCAACATAAAAAGCTCCCCCGGGGGCCCGGACCCCATGCGGGGCCCTTTCTGCTACCTAGGTTTTTTTCTACCCCCTTTTGGGCCCGGCCTTCAATAAATTTTAAACCCAATTCATGGGGTGGGGGGGAAAATGGGGGCCCCCCGAAACCCCCCTCCCTCTGAAACCCTGGGCCCTCTGCCCAGGCTTAAAAGGGCGGGGGGCACCGGGCCCTTTAGCACAGTGGAGCCCCAAACCTGGTGCCCCCACTCTGCAGTCTGCCGGGTGGGCCGGGGACCTTAAGGTTTAAAAAGGGGGAAACCTTTTAAAAAGGGTTTAAAGGGCCTCCCTTTTGAGAACAGCACAACTATAACAGACTTTGCTTTTTTCCGCGCTGGGGCCCCTTATTTTTAAAGATGATGAAGTTTGTGCTGCCTCAGAAAAGGGGGGGGGCAAAATTTCTACAGGGACAGGTTCTCTTTAAGCCTACCAGGCAGCGGCCCACAGTGCTGACGTGTGCGGCGCAATGACGTCACATCATTGCATTGCCCTCACCGAGCACAGAGACTGGCTGGCCGGGAGCGCATCACATCATGGGAGTGTGGAGAGAGGTAGGTAAGCTATTTATTGTATTTTTTTAACATTAATGAAGCCTGTCTCTACTTAAAACCCCCCCTGCCTGTACCAATTTTTGGCCCCTATACCCTTACCATAAACTCTGATTTCCCTTTACTATATGGGCCCCCAAACCCTACCTTAACCCTCCCCTTTCTCCTATATCCCCCTATACCATCCCAAAAACCCTTTCCCCTCCCCTACCTATCCCGGGTACCCTATACCCCTACATAAACCCTGCCTCCTACCTACAGGGGGGTTCCCTTTACCAAATTTGGGAACAAACAACCTTGGGCCTTCTCCCTTATTTTGCATACCCTACCAAATAAAAACCCTTCCTAACTGATGCCTCCCAAAACAAGGACAAAATCTACCTCCCGGGGGGCCCTATGTACTATGAAACCAACCTTTTGGGGGCTATTTAACCAAACCTATCTACCACCCAAAAGGGGGGGTTCCCCCCGGGTTTAACTTGATTCTGGGGGGAAACATTCCCAAAATTGTAACAAAATCTCCAGGGGGGGGTCCTCTTTTTCCCCCCTCCCCACTAAAATTGGGCCCTCGGGCTAGGGCCCTTGTACCTTTTCTGCCCCCTTTTGGAAGTTTGTACAGAGGTGGGGGGAAAGGGTGAAGTGTGGAAAAGTGAATTTCCAAAATTTGTTTTACAAATCGGGCGGGGACGATTTGATGGCGGGAGAAGTCATCTTGGGGGTCTAAAATGAATCAAACAAAGGGAAAGTCAATGCTTGTCAGAGAAACTCACCGGGTGAGTCAAAAAGAAAACTGCACTGTAATCACTTTATGTTTTTGCGGGGCCCGGGGTAACGGGAAAATTCTACCATTTATAGGGTCACTGAAGGGAAAGGTAATATACAGTTTGGAGGGCACCTTTGTACACTGGTACATACCAAAATATGGCTGTAATACTGGTCTTTGTATACTGACCTTTATTCAGCAATAATTTGGGGTTTTGGATAGTCCCCTATGTGGTTAATTTTGGTCGCGGTTTTGGCCTTTTTAAACATTGGCCATATGAATTTGCGTTAATAGTGATTTTTAGTCGGGGTTAGTGGGATTTTTTTGGTAGAATATGATAGGGAATTAGGTGAGGAAATTCACCCCTTGTTTTATCTAGTAACTGCATAAATTTCAGAGGGCCCGGTAAATTTTCCCAGGGTTTTGGGGGGTGGGGGGGGCATCCAAAAGTTTCTATGGGCCCAACTTCTCCAGTTATGCCCCGCCCAATTTAATGATATTTAAAAATAAAAATTTTTAACTTATCGGCCTGCATAGAGAAAAACCCTTACAAAGGTTTTTATTTTCTCCTTGTTGAAAATTGGGTATCAAAACCACCCCAGTTTTTGTTTTTCACCTTACCCCCCCAAAAAAAACTTTAATAAAAAAATAAAAAAAGTTTTTATGTACCCCAATAAGATGGAAATAATGTACAAGAACCATGAAAATACACCCCCCAGACCGCCGAACCCCTAACCCCCTGAAATATAAAAAAATTAAAAAGTTATTGGTCTTAAAAAATAAGTTAAAAAAAAAATGGGGGTTGTTTGGAATTTTAAGACAGGGCAGAATAAAATAACATATCACCATACCGCAAAACTGAAACCCAAAAACAAAAAAACCCCCCCCAAAAAACTGCAATTGCTTTTTTGTTCACGTTCCACTCCACAAAGAATTTGTTTGGTACATTATATGGGGCATTGAATGGTTAAATAGTACATCTTGTGCCACAGAAAGCAAGTCCTCATACGGCTATGTAAGCAGAAAGTTCTGAGACTTGGAAGATGAGGAAAAAAAAAAAGTAAGTGTGATGTAAACAAATACCTCTGTGACAGGAAAGGGTTAATACACCCCACTCATACCTCACAGCACTGGCATCGCACTGCAATGAGCAACCTGTAAGTTCACCAAAACTTAAATATCTTCGTACATAAGTGACACAACAGTGATATAAGCTTGTCTGTCAGAGAGGGGCTAAAGGGGTTCCAAATAAGTGCACTTAATATGTCCAAGTTTTAAACTTTGGCAGCAAAATGATCTCATCCATACATATGTAAAATATGCACAACCAATGATGTGGATTATATGATAAGTCCATGATGTTTAACGTGCACCACATATTACTATAACAAGTACATCAGCCATTGTTCACATGGAGCCCAAAATACTAAATGAGCAAAATGGAGACTAACTGGAAAAAGCCAAAAAACTGAGCTGAGCAAAATCTTGAAATGCCCTACTTATTTCCAACGTTCTACCCGTCTGGTTACATCCTTCATAGATGAAGAGACTCAAAATGTTGAGTCTGTTTGACTATTTTCATCTATGGCTCATATGAATAACATCAGACAGGATTACTTCTGATATAAGTGGCAGGTTTGTTTCCTCTGTGCTGTCACAGTGCAAAAAGAAACCTTGTCCCATTTAAACTAGTTTTTTTTTTTTTTTTTTTTTTATGCAGACCTGCCTGCCACCTAAAAGGCAGTGCAAAATTTCCAGCTAAGGCTAGCTTCACATCTGCGTCAGAGGTTCTGTTCAGGGTCTTCAGTGCAGATTCCATCAAAACTGACAGAAAATATAGCACAGCATGCAGTGCTTATTTTTCCTTTAAAATGAAGAACACTAGAACGGAATCCTGATTGAACCCATTGTAGTCAATCGGGTCTGTCGGGTGCTATAGGTGTCCGTCATGTAAGGCCTCGTTCACACGGCTTATTTGGGCGCTGATTTCAGCCGTACTGCGCGCTGTATTTGCGCTGCAGTACAGCTGAAATCCGTCTCTGTCATTACGGTAATCCATAGTTCTCATAGAGAACTATGGATTCCGTCTCCTCTACCCGCGCGGCGAATCAACCGGGCAGGGAGAAAGTGATATGCACATTATTTACGGCGTGTACGCGCCGTGAATAATGAATGTCTATGGGGCCGGCGAGCTGCCGGCCCCCCCGCCCCCGCTACACGGCAGCCGGCGTAATTGCAGGGCGAAATCCGTCCCCGCAATTACGTCGGCAATAAGCCGTGTGAACGAGGCCTAACGGACTCAACGATGCCTTTGCAATGGAGGTTCCCAATGAAACTTTCAACACAGATGTGCAGCAAGCCTTAGTTGGAAGCTGGATGTTTCATGCAATGTAAATTAAGGAATGCAATGTGAAACGCCACTACCATTTAATGAGGCGGGCTGCCAAAATTCTCCAAGTGATGAACACCAAAATTGACATCTCATACCTCTCATACTGGCAAATACAAATGCATAAATTGCACTTCCCAACCAAACACAGAAAAACCCACTCTGCACTGAAAGGGAGATTGCACAAGTGCAAAATACCAATAAGGCAGCTCTTCTCCTCTCTTCTACATTGCACATAAATAGGCTTCTATGCCAGTTTTGTATCTTGTGTAGTGCACCAAGTTACTGACATCCCACACTCCCCAACATCAAAAGGCCAGACTGCATGCTGAAAAAATATCAAACGTGATATTAATTGATATTTTGGCCAAAACATGCAAGCTCGCAACCTGTGTCAGGGGTCTTCATGGTCTAATATTTAAAACACATCACAGAAAAAATGGGGTAAATCTACATCACAGAACAATAGAGGTTTAATTATTGATCCTCAGGCAGGTCAGAAACCAATTCCCAATAGGATTAAGTGCAGCCGAAATGTTATATGGGAATGTACCACAGGTGCAAAGTACTAATAGACAGAGCACTCAAACACCTTGAGGTGTAGCTGCCTTAACATTATACCTGTAGAAAAAGAAAAATGTATATAGGATGTCAATTATACAGTTATGTATATTGCACCATGAAGTGTATGTATATTTTAGTAGAGTGAAGACCAACTACAAAGAACAGCTTTCATTCTAGAGGAATGGATACATTTGTCCCTCATTTAGACAGCGTAATGCGTAATATTTCATTTCTCCTGTGGTGGCGCTGCTGAGAATTTTAACGATTTTCCCCCACAGATCACCCTTTATCATTTCTATGAGCAGAAGACTTTGTGATCAGCTTATCATTAGGGAACTGATAAACATATTCACATTGCTTTGGCCAACAATTACTGTGTAAGTAGGGTGGCCTGCCAAGTAGTTTGAATTCTTCTTAAAATGCAAAACACATTGGTATGTCATGTGACTTTGTGTTAATGTTTGAGTGTGCATGTAAGGGTATGTTCACACGGCTTATTTTGGGGCGAATTTCGGCGCGTATTTCGTAGCGTACTGCGCTCTAATACGAGCGAATGCACTCCAATCATTATGGTAATCCATAGTTCTCATAGCGAACTATGGATTACACCTCCTCTCCTCGCTCATACAATATGATCGTATTGAACATAAGGGGAGATAAGGGACATGTCGCCTATCTGCGACGCTTTCGCGCCGCGAGTAATGACAGTCTATGGGGCTGGCGGACTGCCACCCATCCCCCCACCCCCGTACCGCGGGAGAACACGCCGATCAGCGCGACTCCCCGAGCAACCAGTGTGATTGCAGGGTGTACTGTACGCCCCGCAAGTGAGCTGTGTGAACATACCCTAAATGTTACCAAAGAAAATATAATTGCAAAAAAATCTCCAGCACTCTAATTCATGGAATAAATCATTTAAAACTTGACTTTTATTCAATTTAATTCAAAACTTTGCTCCTGGTGATCACCGGTGGAATACTCATTGTTGAAATCAAGATGGTGAGTGGACTACCACTTCTTCTAACTTTCTGAAGAAAACATAAGATATATTCCTCTCTTGTAAAGACACATAGATACAGCAGTAATTTTGCAACCTATGTAAGGAAAACATGGACCATGGATCAGAAGTGTGGCCTGAATCCTCTAAACCTGGTGCAAAAGTTTTGTCTCAACTATCACATTGCAGGCATGTGTTATGTGTTTTACCATTGATGATTAAAGGGGTGTTCCTTCCACGCACAATGATGGCGTATAAACATGATATGCCATCAACGTGTGATAGATGTGGGACCTGCACCTCGAGAATGGGTCCCATAACCTCCCCATTTTGAATGGAGAGGTAGTCAGAAAGGCTCCCAATGTAGTTTTTGCAGCATATTTTAAATCCTATAATCTAAAATGATTTATGAACTGATCCTAAATTGGCATTGACTAAAATTATTTAAACAATAATCAAGTTGAATTCTGGAAAAATTGTTGGACTAGGTGAAGAACAATGGAAACATGTGCGGTGTGGCCTTAGTTATTATCAAATAATAGTGAAATCCTGGAAATCTCTAATCTTAGATCTCTCCATTGGTTCTAAGTAGGGCACTTCAAGAATTGTTCAGATTTTCACTCAAATGTTTGAAGTTTATTGAAGTGTGCTTTTTATTCCAACTGCTCCAGTTACCAGAACTTGAGCCTTGAAGGGGTGTTCCCACCATAGACTTTAATGACATATCACAAGCATATGCCATCAAAGTCTGAAACGTGTGGATTCCACCTCTGGAACCAGCACCTACCTTGGGAACGGGCCCCAAAAAGTTACAGAGCAGACTGGAGAGTCATCCACGCTTGTGCACGGCTCTCCATTCTGTTTTATGGGAGTTCCAAGCAGAGTGGAACACACCGCTAACCTGTACTCAAAACCCCCATACAACAAAAGGGACCAACAAATTACAGTTTCCAAATTTTAACGGAAAAAATAGCGCTGCATATTTTTGATGGTATCTGCAGTGGACGCTCCAAATGGAACTGCCGACGCAGATGTGAACGGACGGTATTTATTCTCAGTCATCAGCGGAAGCTGGAATGGCTAGAACCAAAACATTTTGATGAACTTGGCTTTCAGGTTAATGTTTCACGAGTAAGACATGGTGGGACATTACATGAACATGTTAAAAAAAGAAGGGAATGCTTTGAATACAGAAACTGGCTACACTGGACCTTAACATTGGTTTTGATTTGACACTATCTGAAAAAAATGATTCCAGCCATGAGTATATTTTATAGGTAGAATTTATGTTATTTCAGGTTTCTACACATTGCATTATGGGAGTATCATTTTGTGAGGATAATAGTGAGTGATACTCCCATATGAAGGTGATTATTAAAATGTTATTGTATTTAGATTTAGCCTATATATGTACTATATACATGTTCTCTATGAAAAAAAATGCATATTTGCCTTTCATATGTCTTTTTATAAATATTTAAAGACTGTATTCAAGTTCTTTATCTTCTTCATTACAATGTGGTCACAAAGATAGCCCAGGTTACAAGTCAGACATTGGTATAACAGAGAGTATTACATCAGAGCATTATTGTTGTTACTTATGCACAATTTTTACGGTATCAACTCTATTTCAGCAATTTCAGAAACTGTTGCGCCATCTGTTTATTCAATGGAATCTGAAAGCGATCCCTTAGGCAGTACGGGCTTCCCTTTGATAGGATGCCATTTATTACTTATGTTTATATTTCATGGTATTAATACTGTTTTACCAATATGATATTCCATTTAATCTGTTTATGACCGAGACTAAAAGATTCCTTAGGCACTGCTGACTTCTGTTTGATAGGATAATATTTTTAACTTTTGTATACATTTCATCTTATTAACACTTTCTCAGCAATAAGTTATCCCGTAGTAATGGTTCTGCTCAGTATTTGTGTCCTAGACTAGAAAGATTCCTTGAGCTTTCTATAAGCAATAACTGGGCAGCCCCCTTGTTATATGCGGGTTTTTTAATCAGATCAGGTTTATAGCAGGAACCATCTAACCCTGAAGTGTGGAGGTCTGAACAGACACCTAGAGAGGTAGCACATAGCCGAGGTTCCCACATGAATTGGGGTCACCTTGCCGCGGTAGGTGGTTATTTACAGTTTATCAAAAATGTACACTAAAAACCTGAAATGTTTTCATATTAGCAGAAATGTTGTTCCAAAAATTCTTATGTCCTCTTTGACTGTTTTTTAGTGTTTCTAGAGAGCTACTGATATTGTATTGTGTTTGCGTATGCGGGTCACATAATGTTGGCTGGCCAAACTAAGGGGAGGGCCAAATCAAATGGACCTCCATAGATTTTTATAGACCGTATGATATGCTGGTAGGATGTGTGGCTAATTACATATTTAGGTAATAAGGAGTGCTGCGCTTTGATTTCCGGTCAAATTTAAAATCACCCAAAAAAAGCGACTGTAACCATCACCCTAACCCAAAGTACTAACTTAGGGTTCCAGTTTAGCAGATTTTATGGCGCTAATTTA
Source organism: Phyllomedusa bahiana (assembly GCA_025379985.1). NCBI lineage: Eukaryota > Metazoa > Chordata > Amphibia > Anura > Hylidae > Phyllomedusa > Phyllomedusa bahiana. The sequence continues at coordinate 22,796 of JAODAL010028904.1, read as the reverse complement.
CCAGTCTGTCGATGTGACTCTCCTTGTTGTTTAACTTCCTGTCCGGCATTGCGGCTAATGTCTTTCCGTTTATCTCAACATAGGCCTGATGTTATTGTAATACATTCGGTTACTATAACATTGGGCCTCTGGCGAAGTACTTTAGGGATTGGGACATGGTTAGAGAATACTTGTTTGTGCACTTTGTTATGTCTCACAGCTATCATGGCGTCAGAACTATTTGAAGCGAGGTACTGTCCAATACTGTTTTCGTTTTATTAATGTTTTTAATGGCCTTTTTATATTTTGCAACATGGGTCCTGTTTCGGAAAGAAAGTGGTGTTATGTGAACAAGAGGGGGGTCTGTGTAGCACTGTATACACTAATCACAAAAAGTTTGGGATATTTAGCTTTTAGATAAAATTTCAGGATGAATATAACATTTCTTGAATTTTTTTTTAAAATGCACTAAATGAGACCATCTCTTAACTTAAGGATGCACATATCTCACTGTTCCAATTGTCGTCTAGCCTGCATACCACACTGATGTAAACAGCTACAAATGGTCTGACGTGACACTTGGGGCCTCATGTAAAAAAACTGTCCAGGTCTAATACTTTCTTTGTTGCCTGTAGCAACCAATCAGAGCTCCCCTTTTATTTCCTATAGTACTCTGAGGAAATGATAGGGGAGCTCTGATTAAGTCTTAGACCTAGACAGTTTTCATACATGTCCCTCTTGGTTGCCTCTCACCTCCCTTAAACATGCCTGGAGTTGTGTGGTATTCATCATCCGGCTCCACAGGTCATTGCTTGCAATGAAGCTGTCATCAGTGTGTGATGTAGCCAGAGGACATCCACTTCTTTGCCTTTCTGTGACAACCTGCTGATGACGTGATGACACTCTGTGACACTCAAGCTCTGTGGCCACTTTCGTCTAAGAGAATCCTGCTTGAAGAATTGTAATGGCGAGGTACTGTTGATCAATTGTGAACAGCATGATGAGGAGGACTGTTTCAATCCCAATTCAAATTGATCCCCTAAATGTATTGGGGATCACACGTCTGGGATCACACATCTGTTGTGAATTTTGTCATTGAGCTCCTTGTAAGGCCATGTTCACACGGCTTAAACCTGGACGTATTTCAGTCCGTAATTACGCACCGCAGTGCGCGAATTACGGCTGGAATACGTCCCAGTCATTACGGTAATCCACAGTTCTCATAGAGAACTATGGATTACGTCCCCTCTCCCTGCTCGGCGAATACGCCGGGGGGGAGATAATTGACATGTGAATTACCAGCGGCGTATACGCGCCACTGGTAATGCAAGTCTATGGGCCGGCGAGGTGCAGGCCCCCCGCTCCCTCCCCCACTCCCGCCCCGGCCACACGGCGTAATTGCGGTGCGTAATTACGTCCCGCAATTAAGCCGTGTGAACCTAGCCTTAGAGATCAGCAAGTTGTGCAAAAACTACTAAAACGATCAACAGTTGGACATGTGCATTCTAAAGTTAAGAGATGGGCTCATTTAGTTCATTTAAAAAAAATTCAAGAAATTTCAACCAAAAGCCGAATATCCCTAACTATTTGTGAGTAGTGTATATAGGTGCTTGTATCATACATTTGTATACAGGTTTGAAAATGGGTTTTCTTAAGCAGAAACCTTGTCTATTCATGCTTTTATGCTTAACAAATTCCCTTTGTTTTAGAAGAGACCTGGTGATGTGGTAATTTTGATGTCAGGGCTAGGCTGTGCTCAGGCTGCAGGGATCAACAGGCTGCAGCAGCTGATGCACGATCCCACCCTGATACACATGCTGCTGACAACTCTGTGAGTGACAGGAGCCCAGCCACTCCTGATAGGGGGCGAGTTGCACCAGCCAATGAGAGGACCCGGAGGCCGCTCCAATCAGCTACAGGGGTGGTATCCAGGAATCCCATTTAAACTCCCTGATGGTTGAGTGCTGCGCCTGTGATATTCCTGGCTACCTCGTGTTTCTTGTTCGGTTATTGTGTTTTGCTTATCTGTATACCTGACTTCGGCCTGTTCTCCTGACTCCGGCTTGTCTCCTGATTTTGTGCTTCACTTCCGTTTGGCTTTTGACCTCGGCTTGTTTACGTTTATTCCTCTGGTTCTGATTTGTGGCTTTGGCGTTCCTATTTGATATTGACCCGGACTGTCTGACTATTCTTCCTTCTGACGGCCCCAGCACTTTAGCAGCGCAGGGACTGTCGCCCAGTTGCCGTCTGCCGCCTAGGACAGCACGTCAAGTAGGCAGGGATAGTGGGCTGGGTTCCAGTTAGGGCCCACTGTACCTCCCTTGACGTGACATTACCACAGGCCAAAACCATTACTGCTCTACCCTCACTATGGACCCCATGACAGCTCTGGTAGAGCAGATGCAGGGGCTAACCCAGCTAGTCCAGGATCTGGCGCTGAGGGTAGAACAACAGGAGGCTACCCCAAGTCAGAGGGTCCCTGCACTACCTTCCCCTCCTGTGGAACCCCCTATCCAGTTGCCTGACAGGTTCGCAGGTAACAGGAAGGCCTTTGTGGCATTTAGAGAGGGTTGTCGCCTGTATTTTAGGCTTCGCCCACTTACCTCAGGGAATGAGGAACAAAGGGTGGGAATTGTTATGTCCTGCAGGGTCCCCCCCAGGAGTGGGCATTTTCGTTACCGCCTGACTCACCTGAACTGTCTTCTGTGGACAGGTTCTTTTCCGCTTTCGGGGTACTCTTGAATGACCCAGATAGGGAAGCTGTGGCCGAGGCTCAGCTGACCACCTTGAGGCAGGGTGAGAAGACTGTGGAGGAGTTTTGCTCCGAATTTCGTCGCTGGTGCGTTCCGTCTGGGTGGAACGACGCAGCTCTTAGATGCCAGTTTAGATTAGGGTTAGCTGACCATGTGAAGGATTTGTTGGTGGCTTACCCTACCCCTGGTACTTTAGATGAGGCCATGGCACTATCCGTTCGTCTGGACAGAAGTTTTAGGGAGAGACGTCAGGAAAAGGTTTCCTCTCTGGTGGTCCACACAATGGTCACCCCTAAACCCGTTGTTTCCGATTTGAACCCAGAGGAGCCCATGCAAGTGGGGGCTTTTTCTGTCATTGCGGCTAGTGACCATAGGAACAAACTCGTCGCATCCAGGGTTGTGCTTCTACTGTGGGAGAAGATGGACACAGAATTCGGGAATGCTCCAAACGGAGGACCAGGCCAGAAAAACTCCAGCGCCTAGGTGGTCAGCAGGAGGATCACCTAGGCGAGCAGGTATTTCCTATTGTATCTAATAAGTTGCTGCTACCAGTTAAGCTTTCATACTTGTCGCTGTCTGGTTCTGGGAGTGCGTTTGTGGATTCTGGATCAGCTTCTAATTTTGTTGATGCGTCTTTCGCCAAACGTCTGGGCCTACCTTGTAGACCGCTATCTGACTCGCTGCGGGTAGTGGCTATTGACTCCACCCCACTAGCTCGTGGCGCAATCCAATATTGTACCCCTGAGCTGGAGATGGTGGTTGGATCCATACATATTGAAAAGTGTATTCTATTTGTCATGGAGGGGCTGCCCGCTGATGTGGTTTTGGGGCTGCCCTGGCTGCTGAAACATAATCCAGTGTTTGACTGGAATTCATGGAAATTAGTCAAGTGGGGACAGCGGTGTGTTGACAGATGTCTCCTTACCATGCTGGGCAATACTGATGTGCAGGCTTATGCTCTATCTGGAAGCGGCTGTGCCAGCGTTGAGGCCTATGCAGAATCTTGTGAAGTTTGCGCTCGGGCTAAGGTTCCCAGAACTCGTCCTCCTGGTGAACTATGCCCTCAAGTTTAAAAAATAAAAATAAAATAAAAAAAAATATTTAATAAAAAATGAATGTGCAGGCACCACACACACAAAAAAACTACACATATTAGGTATTCACATGACCATAATAACCTGTAGAATTAATCTAACAGGTTATTTAGTGTGAAAAGGGAATGGTGTAAAAAATTATTTTAAAAAATGCAGAAAAACTTTTTTTTAAGTTCTCTGCAAAAAATTTTGTTTAACTTACATAGTAGTTAATATATAAACTCAAACTACTCCTCCCAAAAATATAACTTCTCTCGTATAAAACAAGTCCTCATTCAACTGTGTCATAAAAAAATAAAAGTTATGACTGTTGAATTGCAGAGAGGCAAAAAGTAAAACATTTAGCTGGTTATTAAGGGTATGTTCACATGTCGTATTCCGGTGCATACCGTAATTGCCAGACCCCGTTTACTTTCACTTTCCCTGGCACGTGAGCACAGGGAAGAAGTGACAAGTCACTTTTTTCTCCCAGCTCACAATCTGAGACGAGGAAAGCGGATGGTAATCATAGCGCTCAATGAGGGGTCTATGATTACTGTAATTATGGTCCATACTTAGGAGCATAATTGCGCTGCAAGATGCTCCGAAGTACGGACCACAAAGACGCCGTGTGAACATACCTTAAGGCCTTTTCAGGCCTGGTGCTTGAGGTGTTAAGGTAATGGAGGAATATCTTTGAGTATCAAAGACAGAGGGAGTGGTGTTACGTACAAATTCTACAGTTTGCACAGTCTTCAGTTTGAGAACATCTGCATCATCTCGGGACATCTACAAATTTCCTAGCCTCATAGGAAGAAACCTTGTGTTTGTCACCTTTAATGTGTATTTTTTTACATAAGTTTGAAAGTGAAAGGATTCGAATATTTTCCTTTTATACTAAAAGAGAAACTCTGTTTCCCCTACATTGTAGGTTAATGTGGTTTTAAAACACTTCAGGTGAACGTCTGCAGCCAGTCTTGGATTTACAATAAACCACTTACATTAGGTCTATGTCTAGAGCTTAAGCCTAAGGCTGAAATGAGTTTTTGTAACACAGTTTATAAAATGTATTTTCCTTGTGATAAAAACTAAAATGATTCAGCTAATTTATATTCTGGGGATTTACCTATGGTGAGGAACTAACAATTTACCAACATTAGCAGTGCTTCATACATGGACTCTGATGCATATTATAGATGCTTTACCACCTGTTTTGAGGTTTTTTTTCTCTATTATTTTAACTGGTAGGATATGTTCACACATGGCACTTTTTGTGCAAAAAAAATTACACATGTAAACATACAATATTTAAAAAAGATGCTAAACATGCATACAAGCATAGCATAAAGATGTAACCTACAGAAACCAGGACAGGTAGATTGAACCCAGCAAGGCCAATTCGACTGAAACCAGCAAAACAGAAAAGTAGCAGTGCAGAGAGTGTCCATAATCTAGGGTGTATAGAACATGAAATGCAACAACAAATACTTCTATAGTACTATATGTATTACACAACATCGCAAAACATTTTACATTAAAAAGATTAATGGTTGGTCAATGCTCAATAAATAACTCTGAATCAGTAGCTGAAGGAGAAGTATAAATATAAGATAAAGAGGAAAAAAGGAGAGAAGAGAAGAAAAAGAAAGGGAAAGGATAGAAAAGAGGTCATGAGGGAAATCAAACCCACAACAAGTGTTGTAGAGGATGATTAATGGTATAGATCAATACCAGTAGTGATTTGTAGGAATTTGAGGTCTGAAACTGCATCCAGGAAGTTGAAGTAGACCTCTGAGTTTCACAGAGATAATATCTTAATGATATCATCAACCTTACGTACACACTGGGAAATGAAAGGTGTGGGAGATATCCCCAGCGAGCTGGGTGGTGGAGGACATTCTGTTTGGTTAAACAATTTTTTTTCCATTTACATTTAGATATTGTAATACTTAATGCAGGAGATGTGATTTTGAAGTCTAAGGATTCTATATGTTCCTTGCTCTCAAAGCTTGGAAGGATGCATGGACTTTCCTGTCATATTCCAAGGTTGTTGTTCCCTAGAATAGTCACAGATTAATGTAAGTAGCTAATGAAACAGTAGTTTAGTCAGGAAGGGAGCCAAAACTCATCACTAGGAGAGCAGTCAGGATGCAGAAGACAGAGGACAAGACCGGGGCGTAGTCAGAAATCGAGTCAAGTGTCCAAACCAGGAGTAGAAAAGCAGGCACCAGGCATTTCAATCCCAAGGGTGACACAGAAACAATATCCAGCGAAAAGCTCATAGACAAGGTGAGGGTCAATCAGAAGTCTGCATTAGATCAGTAGATCAGTAGTACCAGGAATGGTAGCCATTAAATTAAATGAACTACAATCAGCAAGCAAGCTATGGCAGACTGTTTCCTCTTCAACCAAGATGCTAAACCTGTTTCCATAGGTGGGCTCAAGTTAATTCAGCAACCTGACACCTGCTACTGTGAATAAAAATAGGAGAGCCGCAGATGGGTCTAACAGGGTCATTGCAAGAGACAAGAGCAGAAGAGGAAATGACTAGTTAGGGTATGTTCTTCATTAACCACTATCGCAATGCCGCCAACAGACTTTCAATCATTCCGTTCACGTATTATAAACTTCTTCTTTAATAAACGATCAAACAATGAGATCCATACAACATGAAATATGCTATTTTAGCTTAAGTTTCCCCCGAAACGTCGCGTCACAGGCAAGAGACGTCACAGTCAGCTGTAGGCCGCATCACAGCACAGAACCCAGCCTACACGAATGCACGGATGCACGTGAGAAGTCGGCGTCTATGCCGGACAGCTGGAGATCACAAGGACTGTGGATTACAGGTTTTTCTCTTAAAATTCTTGGATATCTGATAGGTAAAATAGCATATTTCATGTTGTATGGATCTCATTGTTTGATCGTTTATTAAAGAAGAAGTTTATAATACGTGAACGGAATGAGTTAACGGTCTCCTGTGCTGGGGGAAAGAATTCTCGAAGGGGCGCGGGAGTATTTAAACTAGGGATGAGGAGGGAGGACAATATAGAAAATGAAGGAGTAGCTAGGTTAGAGAGTGGGCAGACTATATCAGCGAGTGGAGAAGCGGAATGGGGGAGGTGGAGTAGACCAGTGGATAAGGAGATCCATGTATTGCAAACCAGCATTGAAGATATAGGTTCCCACAATATTTCATGTAATCTCATGCCATCTACTAATTGTGTAATAAATAATCACATGCTGTCCACTAAAGGTATAATGTATAATCCCATGCCATCATCTGAAAGGGTAATGTATAATCCCATGCCATCTACCAAAGGAGAGATGTTTAATCGAATGCCGTCATCTGAACAGGTAACGTTTAATCCCATGCTGTCTACTGAACAGGTAACGTTTAATCCCATGCTGTCTACTGAACGGGTAATGTATGATCCCATGCCGTCTAATGAACATGTTAGATACAATCCTAAACCGTTGACGGAAAGTGTAAAACTGGAAGGGAACTTAAAATGTCTATTCACAAACGCTAGAAGTCTTGCAACCAAAATGGGGGAACTTGAGGTGCTTGTTGTAGAGGAGCTGATTGATGTGGTAGGTATTGCTGAAACATGGCTGGACACCACGCATGATTGGGCAGTCAACCTTCAAGGTTTTAATCTATTTAGGAAAGACAGAGCGAACAGGAGGGGAGGAGGAGTGTGTCTGTATGTAAGGAGTAATATGAAGGCAAATGTGAAAGAGGTAATACAGGGCGGAGTAGCTAATGATGTGGAAACATTGTGGGTGGAAATACAAGGGGGGAATAATACAGAAAATATTATTTTTGGTGTAATCTATAGACCCCCGAACATCACTGAGGAGATAGAAGAACAGATGCATAATCAAATGGTGCGGGCAGCACAGGCAGGTACAGTGATAATAATGGGTGACTTTAATTTCCCAGGCATTGACTGGGGTCACGGTTCTGCATCAACTGAAAAGGGAAGGAAGTTCCTCAATCTGTTAGAGGATAATTTTATGGGGCAGTTTGTGGAGGAACCCACTAGAAGTGATGCTCTGTTGGATCTGGTCATTTCTAACAAAGCAGAACTAGTCGGAGCGGTCACGGTTTCTGAAAATCTTGGTAACAGTGACCATAATATAATTCATTTTAGCGTAAACTGGAAAAAAGAAAAACAGAGCGGGAAGGCAAAAACATTTAATTTTAAAAGGGCCAAATTTTCCTTATTGAGGGATGCAATACAGGACCTAGACTGGGAGCAGATATTAGCAAATGGTGATATAGAAGCCAAGTGGGGGAGCTTTAAATATATTTTGGGGAAATTTATTGCAAAATATATTCCTATGGGTAACAAGTATAGGCGACTAAAACTAAAACCAACATGGCTTCTACCTTCTGTTAAGAGGGCAATAAACAATAAAAAAAAGGGCATTTAAAAAATATAAGTCAGAGGGGTCGGCATCAGCCTTTGAAAATTATAGAGAGCTTAATAAAATCTGTAAAAAAGTGATAAAAGCAGCTAAAATTCAAAATGAAAGGCAGGTGGCCAAGGACTGCAAGACTAACCCCAAGAAATTCTTTAAGCATATAAATGCCAAAAAGCCAAAGTCAGAGCAAGTAGGACCATTAAAAACCTGTGATGGGGAGCTAGTCACTGGTGACCAAGAGAAGGCAGAGGAACTAAATAGGTTCTTCAGCTCAGTATATACTATCAATGAAATTTATTTGTTGATGGGGGTGGGCCAAGTGCAGAAGTAGGTGGTGGCAGTATGTTAAAAACATCCTGCTATAATTAATTGGCTCAGTGTAAAAAAAAGTAAAAGGGCCAAGTTAAATAAACTGAATGTGAACTTAGCTCCAGGCCCTTATGTATTTCACCCAAGATTTCTTATAGTGCTCAGCTCGGTTATCTCTGGGCCCCGTACATGATATTTAGAGATTCCCTGGTGACTGGTTTTAGTACCTGTCACGGTTCACGCCACTGACCGTGGGGCGTGCCCGGGGTCTCTCATGTCCCGGCCGCTGCTGCGAATCCTTGGTGTCCCTGGTTTCTCTGCACGCACCTGTCTTGGCTCCTTCCACTGCTGGAGCCTCACCATCTCTGCTTCCTCCAGCTCCTTGGCGTCTGTGCGCACACTGCTCCCTCTAGGGGCACGCGCGCGTCACTGCACGCATTTATTGACACAGTTTTCCCTGTTCCTGCAAAAATTGACCCTGACCTTGGCTATATAACGAACTTCCTCCCTGTCTTCTGTGTCAGTTCGTTGTTGTCTTCTGCACGGAGCGTGCCCCCTTAGCTGCTGTACTGCTGCTGTCTCAGTTATTTGTCCTTCTGCTTATTATCCTGCTGTACATCTGCCGCTTTTACCTGCTGCTAAATATATTCTGGAAACCTATCTGGGATCTGTCTTATGTTATCTGCAGCATCCTTTTTATCACCCTCCAGTATCCAGCCCTGCACTTCGGTCCCCCACCACCTGCATCTGCCATCTGTGCCTGCGGTGGGCCCTGAGGATCCACACCCGGATATAACGGTTGGCGCTTCGGCATATGTTTGTCAGCGCAATCCGTTACAGTACAAACTGACCATCAAATATGGATCCCGCCGGAGTGACCCTGCCTGACCTGGTAGCTGTGGTGAACCGACATGGCGTCCACCTGGAGCAATTGTTCCGTAAGCTGCAGACCATCACCCCCCGTGTGGACGGAGTCATGTCTGCACTGGCATGTACACCTGCTCTACCACCTGCTGGGGCCCTCCGCCTCCTGCTGCCATGTCCAGTCCTAGCCTGCACTTGCCTCTGCCTGCCAGTTATACATGAGACCCTCATACTTTTGTCGCGGCTTCCTCAACCAGTGCACCATCCATTTTGAGGTCCTGGCTTATCAGTTCCATTCTGACCGTGCCAAGGTCGCTTTCATCATTAGCCTGCTGTCAGGTGAACCCTTTGGGCCTGGGCCGACCTCTTTGGGAGAAAGGGATCCGCGACAGGGGACTCAGGAGTTCCTGAGTGCTTTCAGAAAGGTCTTCGAGTTACCTGGGCGCAACACCTCAGCTGCATCGTCTCTGCTCCGCTTCAGTAAAGGCGACTCCACCGTGGGCCAGTATGCATCCAGTTCCGTACTCTGGCCTCTGAGCTTGCCGGGGAACAACGAGGCCCTTGTTGCTGCCTTCTGGGGAGGTCTCGATGGACGCATCAAGGACGAGTTGGGTGTCGGATCTACCTACCACCCTGGACAACCTCATCGCTTTAGCTCCCCGGATCGACATCCGTTTTGGGGGGAGAGGGAGTTTAGAGCTTCGCCAACAGCCTGTGTCCTCTCGCCCTCGCAAGTTTCCCGCCTGTCTTGTACCTGAAACCACGAGTCACTCGCCTGACACCTGCGTTTTCCAAGATGACCCTATGGAGGTAAAACCCGTACTCATCTCACCACAGAGGAGCGCGCCGTCGACGCAGCTTAAACCTGTGTCTGTTACTCCCGGTGGTACCCGGGTCATTACCTCAAGAACTGCCCAGTCCGCCCAGCTGTGCCCCGGAAACCCAAGTGCCTTTGGTGTTGTGGGTGAATTTGCCCCTAAATTTCAAGATGCCTTTGTTCCTCGTCTGACCACTCCAGTCACTCTACGTTTATCATTCTGGTGCCCCCTATGAAGTTCCTGCCTTGCTGGATTCCGGCTCTTTTGAGAACTTTATCCACCCGTCTCTGCGGGGAAAGTTCTGCCTGCCTGTCTCCCTAGAGAAGCCCTACATTTCTCTTCCATCAACGGGGAAGATCCTGAAGGAGGCAGTCAAGTTCCGTCCCCAGCCTGTGCCCTTGAAGGTTGGAAGTTCCCACCAGGAAAATCTTGTCCTTTTACGTGCTGCCTAGTTCGTCTGCTCCAGTCCTGCTCGGGCTCCCGTGGTTCCAGCTTCACAACCCATCCCTGGATTGGAAGACGGGCGAAGTTGTCCAATGGGGCAAACATTGCCACTCTAGCCGTCTCAAGCCCCGCCCATCTGGAGCATCCCCTGCCCCCCCGTTTCTCTGCCGTATGTTCTGCTGGGGCCAATGGAAGAAAACCCTGTGGGGCAGGAAGAGCCCCTGGTCTGCAAAGACCCTCTGACTCCCACCCACCCACCCCTGCCTACTATTTTATGCTTCTTTCTCCTCAGGGGCCAAGAAGTTACCCGGGATTCGCTGGACACCTCCTCTGAAGACGGCTCCTGGGATACCGAGGAGGAGGTGGTTACCCCAAGCTGTTTTGTGGGTACCCGGCTAGCCCGGAGGGGAGGGCTTAAGGGGGGGGGGTACTGTCACGGTTCACGCCACTGACCGTCGGCGTGCCCGTGTCTCTCATGTCCTGGCCGCTGCTGCGACATCCCTTGGGGTCCCTGGTTGTATGCACGCACCTGTCTTGGCCCCCTTCACTGCTGGAGCCTCACCATCTCTGCTTCCTCCAGCTCCTTGGCGTCCTGTGCGCACACCTGCTCCCTCTAGGGGCACGCGCGCGTCACTGCACCGCATTTATTGACACAGTGTTCCTGTTCCTGCTAAGTGACCCCTGACCTCTGGCTATATAACGAAAATTCCTCCCCGTCTTCTGTGTCAGTTCGTTGTTGTCTTCTGCACGAGAGCGTGACCCCTTTTGCTGCTTTTTACTGGTGCTGTCTCAGTTATTTGTCCTTCTGCTTGTTATCCTGCTTTTACATCTGCCGCTGTACCTGCTGCTAAAATATATTCTGGCACCTATCTGGGACTCTGTCTTATGTTATCTGCAGCATCCGTTTATCAGCCTCCCGTATCCAGCCCTGCAATTCGGGGTACCCACCGCATGCATCTGCCATCTGTGCCTGCGGTGGGCCCTGAGGATCCACACCCGGATATCAACGGTTGGCGCTTCGGCATATGTTTGTCAGTGCAATCCGTTACAGTACCAGGAGACTGGCACAAGGCAAATGTAGTTCCCATCTTCAAAAAAGGTTCCAAGTCTTGCCCAGGTAATTATAGACCAGTAAGTTTAACAAACTGTTGTGGGAAAAATGTTTGAGGGGCTCATAATGGGACTATTACAGGAGTATGTTGACAAACACAATATTATTAGTGATTGCCAGCATGGATTTCTAAGGAAAAGAAGCTGTCAGACCAATCTGATTTCTTTTTATGAAGAGGTGTAGAAGTCTGGATAGCGGGGCAGCTGTGGATATTGTTTTTAGACTTTGCATAGGCATTTGACACTGTGCTGCATAAGCGTTCGTTGGGTAAATTAGAATCCACTGGGTTAGAGATAAGTGTGTAATTGGATTAAAATGGCTGCTGGACCGTACTCAGAGAGTGGTGGTAAATGACTCCCACTCTGAGGGGGTCTCCAGTTGTGAGTGGTGTGCCCCGGGCTCAGTATTGGTCCTCTCTTATTTAATTTATTTTTAACGATATAGTGGAAGGGATCGATAGCACGGTTTCTATTTTTGCAGATGACCCAAGCTATGCAGGGTAGTGCAATCTATGGAAGATACTCATAAATTGCAAGCAGACCTGGACACACTGAGTGCTTGGGCATCCACTTGGCAAATGGGGGTCAATGTGGATAAAGTAAGGTTCTGCATCTGGGGAGAAATAATTTTACAGGCAAAATATGTCCTAGGGGGGGAAAAAAATTGAAGAATCGCTTGTTGAGAAAGATCTGGGCGTTCTGGTAGATAATAGACTACAGAACAGCATGCAATGTCAATAAACTGCCTTCTAGGGCAAGTAAGATATTGGTTGTGTATTAAAAGAGGCATGGACTCGTGGGACAAGGGTGTCATTCTCACCGCTGTACAAAGCATTGGTGCGTCCTCACTTAGATATTGCTGTTCAGTTCTGGGCCCCAAGTTTATAGAAGAGAAAGTAATGGAGCTAGAGAGAGTACAAAGAGAGCAACCAAATTTAAGGGGAATGGAGCATCTTAGTTATGAGGAGAGGTTAGTAGAATTGAACCTGTTTTTGTCTTGGGGAAAAGACGGCTTCGGGGGGACATGATTAATTTATATAAGTATATGAATGGTCCCTACAAAAAGTATGAGGAGAAATCATTTCAAGTAAAGCCCCCTCAAAAGACAAGGGGACATTCTCTTCGACTAGAGAACAAAGGATTCAATCTCCAGAGGAGAAGAGCGTTATTCACTGTAAGAACTGTGAATCTGTGGAATAGCCTGCCTAAGGGGCTGGTCACGGCAGGAACTGTAGAGAGTTTCAAGAAAGGTTAGGATACCTACCTGGAACTAAAGAATATTAATGCGTATGTAGCCATGTAAAAATTTTGGATTTTGGCTGGTAGAGGCTCTGGGGTCAGAGATTGGTCTCCACTGGAGCAGATTGGTTTTTGCCTTGTGGGTTTCAAGGTAATTAACCAGTGGTGAGGCTGGGCATAATGTCCTTGTCTCTCTCCCATCACCCACATTTTCCCCACCCTTGGTTGAACTTGATGGACACGTGTCTTCTTTCAATTGTACTAACTATGTAACTATGTAACTATGAAAGTCTGTTGGCGGCATTGCGATAGTGAAGTACATAGCAGGTGGGGTCCTGCTTATGCCGTAGCAACCTGTAATTGAAAAGTGCCGAAACATATTGCATTCGAGACTAGTTAGGGTATGTTCACATGGCGTATTGCAGGTGTATTTTGGCACATACTGTGTGCGCCGCTATACGCCTGCAATACACTTTTTTCTTCAGAATTATGCTGGGAAAATAGCAGGTAATCATAGCTCTCAATGACAGCTATGAATCACTGTATTTGCAGGTCGTAATTTGGGGCTAATGCAGCCCAATACACGCCGAATTATGCCCCGCAAATATGCTGTGTGAACATACCCTTATCTAGAATCATGACAGCTGCTGACTGGAACCACTGCTGCTCAGTGAAGATTATCACATGAGGGCAGAGACAAAATGTGTCTTGGCTTTTGAAGAAAACTTAAAGGGGTTCTCTGGGAAAAGAAGAAAACTAAACATATAAACTACATGTCATAATTAAGAAATTCTTAAATAACTTTAATTAGAAAAGTCTGCTCGTTTTGTCTGGGGATAATTATTATAGAAGAACAAAATGGCCGCCGAGCTCCTTCCTCAGCAGAAACCTGTCTTAAAGGAAGTGGGACAGACTCTGAATTACTTCCTGGTTGGGCTGACTGACATAACTGAGCTGAACAGACTTGTGGTATGAGGGACAGCTCTACAGAGTAGACAGGAGACTGAGGGCTGTATACACACACATTATATATATAATAAATGTGGTGTGAATATCGTTTATAGATTCTACAGCTCAGCTGGAGGAAGCGGCTGTTGTGGGAAATGTAGTTTTCAGAGAGCGCGCCTACAACTGTAGCTCCGCCCTCTAGCCCAGTGAGGAGAAAGATCTATCATGGCGATAATACGTATGTGATATAACAGTGTCTATAAGTAGTTCACACAGTGAATTGGGGACAGATAGTACTGCTTATCTCTAGTATTACTGCACTATATGTTCTAATTTTTTTTTGGTTTCTCACACAACCCCTTTAATGACAAGCGGGTATAGAAAAGATATATGAAAACCACTGGGAATGTGGAGAAATAAAGTCAGGTTATGATTAAGGGCATGTCCCCACAACACGGGTTTTTAGCTGGTTTTTCAGACGGTTTGTAGTCTTGCAGACCGTCTGAAAGACCGGCCGAAAATTATACAATGGGCACTATGGAAAACCCATGCAGCAGTCCCCACTGCATGGGTTTTCCACCCGGCGTTTTTTCCGTCTGCGGGCCACCTGAAAACTTCTACAGCAAATTCGGGCGTTATGTGCAAGTGAATGTAAAGGGGAGGGGTTTTCTCCACTCTCGCGGACCCAAAGGCCCCCCCCCTGCCGTGCACCCGTGGGGACAGCACTAAAACACTAACTGACCGGTATTTGCCCCTTGCCGTGGGGAGGCGCCCTTAGGGTAACTGTTTTAAATATGCTTCAGTTCCTTTTAAAGGCCCACTGAAATGGGGTGTACCAAATTAAATATCCCCCAAATAAATACAAAAAAATAACAATTTTATCATGAAAACCTACACAAATTATTATATCTTAACTACTGAAAAAGGTTAAAATAGATAAAAATACACAAATATCATTATGTCATATCACCAAAAACATGGGAAAAAACAAAACTTAATGAGTAATAAAGACAAATTAAAGTTTTAGAAATGGGAAGCAAATTTTTTCAGGAAAATGTTTAGTTGGATATTCTTTGTGGACAGCCAAAGCCCAAAGCAATTTAAGGGAACCCAATCAATCAGTATTGAAATACTTCTTTTGGCCTTAGCAGCAGCAGCCTTCAAACTTTTGTGAACCTCTGTCCAGTTTTTCTGAAATATTTTGACAAACAAGGACCTGAGGCAGTGCTGAGAGGGAAAAAGAATACTCAGGCTTTTCATAGACTACATAAAGATTTACAGAAGACTCAGACATGGTTGTTGTAGGTAAATCCCACCCAAAATAATTGCTCAGATAAATTATTCACACAGGTTTGAAGATATTGCTTGAAAAACTCTTTGGTTGTGTTTCCTGATTGTTAGCTCCCCAGATGGTATTCAGGTAGGTATCAGGGTGATAAGCCTATCTTCACAGATGTACATATTGCTGTCCAGAACTTGGAAACAAAACTGTACTCCATATTCAAGACAATGTAAATGGGGGTACCTGTAGACATGTAAAATTTTCTTCAAAAAAGGTCTAGCCAAAAAATCCCTTAGCTGAGGCAAATGATATCATCAAGATTTGGTTCAAATTTGGTGAATGGAAAGTGTCTTGAGAAGACCCAATGTGTCTGCTTACATCTTTTGCATGCACCTGTGAGATCGAACTCTTTTTAATTTTTTGTCCCCATTCGGTTACAGTAATTATGTTGGCTAATATTTTTGACCCAGAATGCCTGTATTAACAAGATATGTGAAGCCTGACCCCATTACTTTTGCGGTATGAATTTAGAAAAAATAGTGCTGTGGAATAAGCCACCAAGTAGTAAACTCCCAGTCCCAAACAAGGAAACTTAACCTCTAGAAACAATGTTACGGGATGGGGGTGAAAGGGAGAGGGAAAGGGGCTTGAGAAAGGCAAATGCTTGCACTGCAGAAGTTGGCAATCTTAGATTCATATTTCTTTCCACAGGTTGTGCCCGTTCACAATGACAGCGATCATGATCTATTTTAAGGGGGCCCCCGGGAAAAAAGATGTAACCTAAAAGGTTCTTTTTATTTTTTTTAATAGGAACTTTTTCCAAATGGCATACAAGGTGTTACAGAAAAAGAGAAATTACCTACAAACCCAGACATATGGCCAACTCAACATGGACAAAAGACTATTCCCCCCAAAAGGGGAAATTTTTAAATAGCAGTCCTTACCAAATTACTTTTTGTATTCAACGTTTCTTTAAACAATTCAAGGTGCACCCCCTAAATCTTATTTCCAAAAAAATACCTCCAAAGAGTAAAAAGGTGACGTGAGCAATGAATGCAAATTTTTCAAAGTCCATATTTGTACTTAGCTTAAATCGTAGCAAAAGTCCCCCAAAACACACAGAACTTGTAGAGGAACAAAGTGGAGTTTTGAGCGCCAAGATCACCACGAGGAACGCCTATGTATGACGTTTCGGAGGAAACCCCTCCTACCTCATTTAGCAGTATCCTCTCAGGTTTTTATTCCATTTTATGCGCTGCGAAAATCATAATTCTGTGACTTTTTTATAGTGTGCATGTTTTTATTTTATTTCCTGTGTTTAACTTTTTTTGCATTTTTTTACTCTTTTTTTTTTTTTTTAACTTGTCCCCATAGGGGTCTTGTAACAGAAATCTTCAGATGACTATTGCCCCTGAGCCAGTGGAGCCCACAGGCCCCCCTCGCCATTCAGCTGAGTTTCTGGGTTACATGGACCCAGGGGCGTTGCTAGGGTCCTAAACTTTCCTTGGCTCGGCCCTTTGTGTTTTCTGGGTAGGGTGGGTTCACACGAATTTTTTCCCGCCTCATTGTGAACTGGGGATGTTTTTTTACAGGAAAAACCTTGTGTTCCTGTCACTAATTTTCTGCACAATCCCACACAGATCCCGTCCATCTCCTCAGCAGTCACTTTTACAGTAAAAATCACCAATGACAAATTTACTTTTTAAAGAACTTCTCACCTTCATATGACAATACCCCTAAACAGTCACCAAAACATACACCGATACATGGAGCAAATCTACCAGACTAGTGATTGTTACTAAAACCCTCCTACAAAACCAAGACCCAAAACTATTACTACATAAGGATCAAATAATTCTGCCAGACCCCCAATTGTGACTATTAGCTGTACACGGGCTCTGACGACATATACCACTGCCCTATAGTGACCAGAGAGTGGTAGTTACTAGTTGTATGTAGACGCTCTGCAGACATATAAGTGATTACACTGCAGTTACATTTAGTGACTCACAGGAGACGTCTTTTCTAATCAGCGTGTTCACCTTCCCTTCTCTCTCCATCCGGTTCACACCTTCATGCTGATTGCTCCCCGGGCCAATACTCGTCCCTGAGGATTTGGACACAAATGTCTTAGAATCCTCACTTTCCAGCAACTCCTTAATTATAGGTTTTAGCAGTCCCTCAGTTAGGTATATAGGGGCACTGAAGCAGTATATGGGGCCACAGGCAGGTATATGGGGCCCCAGGCAGGTATATCGGGGCCACAGGCAGTATATAGGGGGGCACTGGCAGTATATGGGGGCACTGAGGCAGTATATGGGGCCACAGGCAGTATATGGGGGCACTGAGGCAGTATATAGGGGCCACAAGAAGGTTTATAGGGGCACTGAGGCACAATTTAGGGGACTGAGGCAGTATTATGGGGGCCACAGGCAGCATATGGGGGCCACAGGGAGGGATATGGGGGCCACAGGCAGGGAAATGGGGGGCACAGGCGCATATGGGGGTCACAGGCGCATTTTGTGGGGGCCACAGGCAGGCATTCTAGGGGCACAGGCAGGGAGATGGGGGCCACAGGCAGTATATGGGGGGCCACAGGCAGTAATATGGGGCCACAGGCAGGGATATGGGGCCACAGGCAGTGATATGGGGGCCACAGGCAGGCATTTTTGGGGCACAGGCAGTTTATGGGGGCCACAGGCAGGCATTATAGGGGCACAGGCAGTATATGGGGGCCACAGGCAGTATATTTGGGGGCCACAGGCAGGGATATGGGGGCCACAGGCAGGGATATGGGGCCACAGGCAGTAATATGGGGGCCACAGGCAGGGATATGGGGGCCACAGGCAGTAATAGGGGGGCCACAGGCAGGCATTATAGGGGCACAGGCAGTTTATGGGGGCCACAGGCAGGGATATGGGGGCCACAGGCAGGCATTATAGGGGCACAGGCAGTAATATGGGGGCCACAGGCAGGGATATGGGGGCCATAGGCAGGCATTATAGGGGCACAGGCAGTATATGGGGGCACTGAGGCAGGTAAACGCTTTAAAAATAACAACATTCATACTCACCTTAATCCCCCGGCGAGCGCGGGTCGTCCTCTTCCAGCCCCCGCTCCTCGGCCCGCTCCTCGGGCGCACGGCCTATGACGCGCTGTGCGCCGAGGAGAGGCAGCGTCGCGATGACGTGATGTCATCGCGACGCTGCGGCTGAGGCTCACGGGGCCCCGGCGGGTCCTCAAGCGCTGTGAGGACCCGGCCCCCGCAGTGTCGGACCCAGACCCGCCGGGCACTGTCTGCGGAGCAGGGAGCGATCGCTCTCTGCTCCGCAGAAGCCGCAGCTGCAAAGTGCGTTCCAGCGGACGCACATGCAGCTGAAGGGCCAGTCAGTGCTCCAAGCCCACGGCAGCGGCCTGGAGCCCGGGAGACTCGGGGCACAGGGAGTTTTATTCGGGGCCCGAGCTCCAAATAAAACAGCCAAGCGACGCCCCTGCATGGACCCATCAATGCAGCAATCACCGACTACTCGGAGCAGGCAGTGGCTGAGGCTGAACGACCAGAATACACTTATACCGGACGTTCAGTCACTGGAGGCAGTGGCGTGATGTAATGACGTCATCGCACCGCTGCCTGTAGTAAGCCCTAAGCCTATCTCTAGGCTTAGGGTTTAGTAGACATCGGAACTGGCATCCTGGAACACCACCTGCTCTGGATTCAAAGAGAAGGCCAGCGGGATAAGAGAGGGGAGTATTATTACTTTAACTGTAATTGGGGGAGGGACCTTATATACATAAGTGCTGAGGGGCCCTATATATCCCTAATGAAGTCCTACGGGGCCTTATATGTATACCTAACTAAGTGATGGGGGCTATATATATATGTGTATATATATGTATATATATACACACACACCTAAGTGCTCGGGGGTCATGTATATATATATATATATATATATATACACCTAACTATGTGCTGGGGGGCCTTATCTGTCTACCTAAGTGCTGGGGGGGGCCTATGTATAACTAACTGCTGGGGTCCCTATATAGATAAACCCAATTTCTGGGGGGAGCTATATATACCTACCTAACTACTGGGGGCCCTACATAGACCTACCTAGCTACTAGGGGGCCCTACATAGACCTAACTAGCTACTGGGGGGCCTTATATAGACCTACCTAACTACTGGGGAGCTCCATTTTATACCAATACTGAGGGGCCCTATAAAATATATATATATTATATATATAATATATATATTATATATATATATATATATATATATATATATATATATATATATATATACCTATATATATATATATGTATATATATATACCTAACTACTGAGGGGTCCCTATATTTACCTACCTTACTACTGGGGGGTAGACCATATATACACTTACCTAAATACTGTGGGACGCCTACCTACCAGCTGGGGGATCTATGTACCTATTTAAACCTTTTGGGAGCCCCTTTTTTCCTATGTGCTGGGGGCCCTACATTACCACCTACCTTTTTGGGGGTTCTATATACCTACTTACCTCCTGGGGTGGGTCGTATATCCCTATCTTATAGAACGGGGCTTATGTACCCACCTATCTACTGGGGAATTCTATGTACCCAATTATTAGGGAGGCCTTTATACTTACCTACTTAGTGTAGATCCTTATATAACTACCTAATGAGGAGACCCTATATTCCAACCTATCTACGCTCCTCTGTGGTAGGTTAGATCCTAAAAATCAGTCAGATAAGAAGGCAGACTCTTTCTATTAAGTAGGTAAAGTCCCCCTTCAGTATAGGGTTCCCTTCAACTACCTATTGGTGGCACTATATAGCTACCTATTTGGGGGGGTTTTACTGGCTATACGAGTTGAATTTTTTACCTACTTTAAGGGTTTGCCCAAATTTCACGTTTTCCTTTCTTACCTCAGCCCTGTTTTTCATTTCCATTTTTTTGAATTAAGGGGTGTTTACGGGGCTTCTACGGGCCTTTCCCCGTGAGGAGGCTGAGGACACCAAGTCATAGCTATAGTGACCACACTGGCAGCCTATCAGGAGAGATCAAACGGGTTTTCCCCTTAGTTTAAAATTGCCCTTAAGAAAGCTGATGCAGCCCATAAATAGGGAATATCTAATAAAAAGGTTTGGGACATTGTTAAGGGACACAAAAGGGAAAAGGGTGAATTTTTTTGAAAGATCTTGAACAAAAAAAACCCCAACCCTTTGTAGGGGGGACAACCCCTTTAATGGGAAAAAAGGTCTGCCTTTTTAACCAAAATATTTGGGGTCCAAACCTACCTAAAGAAAGGGGGGGGTTTTTCTTTCTAAAAAGGGCCCTTGGTAAATTTTTTTGGGGTTTGGGGAAAGGTTTGGTGGTTTTGGCTTACTTAATTAAATGTTGGTTTTTTGGGTTTCCCGGGCTGGTTTCCCAAACCCCAAACCCCTTTGGGTGGGCAAAAAAATTATTGAAAGGGGCCCCCAAAAATAAGGGTTCCTGGGTTGGGGGAATTTTTTAATTTTGTTTTGGAAAAAAGCCCTAAAAATTTGTTTGGGGGTTTTTTGGTTTAAATTTTTTTAAATTGGCAGAGACAAGTTTGGTCGAAAAAGTCGTCATGGCGGCTGCAAAGGGATGAGAAAAAAAACTACTCATCAAAAAAAGGGACGCCCACCTGTGGGGGCACTAAATGTAACTGCGCTTAATCACTTTTTGTCTGAAGCCTGTGTACAACGGGTAACACCATTTAAAGGGGTCACTGTATCTGGGAAAGTGACTTAGTGAACTTTTTACATCATTTAACAGTAGGTTTGTTTTATTCGATTTTTGGGTGGGATATGTGGGGAAAGATGATAAATTTCCCGGGGTATTAATAGGTGCTTGTCTATTTTTGTTTTTTGGTATATTGATTTTGGTATACTGGTTTTCTCAGAACATTATAGGGGTATTATTTTCACTATATGGTAAGGTATGTTGTTTTATTTTTTTTTATATTATTGTTATGGTAATATTGGTCTTGCTATACTTGGTTTTGGTCAGTAATATTATGGGGGTATTAGCCCTAAAATGGTGACATGTGCTGATAAATTTGGCCCCTTTGAACATATTTACCCACATTATACAGAAAAAATCATAAAAACTGTTCAGGAAAAACCCAAAAACAACAAAAACCCAAAAAACAAAAGCACGGTTGCATTTTTTTTCCCCGGTTTTTTTTAGGAGGGAGGGGCCGGGAGGAGAAAAACAGACACTTCATTGAAAAATTTTGTTTTTTTTTGGCCCCATTTGAAAAATACATTTTCTTCTTTTGGGACAATCCTTTAAATAGAAATAATTTTCTGCAGCACCTACACCGTAGACACCGTCACGACAAGTCGGAACCTGTCATTGAAAGTTTGTCAATGGACAGTGGGGGGGTAGGGGGGCCCCAAATTTCAAATTTCCCCGGGCCCCCATGGTTTTACTACGCCCCAAATTACTGCTTTTTAAAGGTCTCTAGGGCAACTGTCAATCACTATGCCGGGCCAGGCCCACAGGGCAGGGGCCAGGCATATGCCATAAGCAGCGGGAAATTTATTAGGCTCCGGATGTGGGTAAGTCACGTGATTATATAGGGGGCTGCCCCCTTGTTTTCCCTTTTAGTGCTGCGATCCCCAACACTGGTTAAACAGGCCTATACTTTGTTTAATTTTTTGGTTTTTAAAAATTTAAAATATTTTTTTTTTTGCGTGGGGTGTATTCGTGGTTTAACAGTTTTGGGAATCACAACACAAAAAATTGGGACAAAAATTAAATAAAAATACAAAGAACAAGACTTATTACTGACAGGGCTAAGGGACCCACACAACACATAAACCTATTTGCAATTACGGTGTATAAAGTAAATGAAAAAGCTGACCATTTTATATATCTGCCCAAAAACTATAAATCTATTCTATAAAATTAAATTTGAAAAATCTTTTCTTATAGTATTACCTTTTTTTTCCCTAGGGCCAAAAATAAGAACACATAAAACTTTTAAGTCACGTAGGATCAAAGGCAGAGAGGTTCTGAGTGGAAAAAAATTTTCCAAATGCTAATTTTAAAGCCTTTGTGCTCTCTTTATTTTGACCCATTTTTTAAACTTGAAAGAAAAAATTTTTCTTCCACATACCCACTCAACCCAAGCAAACCCTCCCCCGAAACCCCTTTTAAAAAAAAAGCAGCTTTTTATTTATGCATGGAGTAAGCAGTGTTTTTGTACCCACTTGCTGGTTTTTACAACAACAACTGGGGCAATTTTTTTTAATTAATTCATGTTTTAAAAGGTTTTATGTACAGTACAGACAGTTACTCAGTTAAGTTTCATTTATTTTAAAATTCGCTCTAACAGCAAACAAGGCGTAAAAGGGCAATCCAATATCTACATGTTTTTTTTTCTTTTTCGGTTATCACTTCTTTTCATTAAATATCATCTTTTAACAACCCAAAATTTTATTTATTTTATTCATATGAAAAATAAAGAAAAAAAAGTGTTTTTTCCTCCAAAACTTTTTTATTTTTTTTTT